>CANUEY010009677.1:0-19724 GCA_948099555.1 Croton setiger | reverse complement strand
GTCATCCTCATGAGGTTCAGACTCAGCCTATTCGCCCGCTCCCATGCCTCATAAAAAGACTTTTCAGCATCGGAGCTTTCATCCGTAATGGCTGCAGGCTTTTCCTTTACTATTATTGCAAGGTCCAAAGCCATAATACCCAGTGTAAATCGGATTTGTTCGGACCAATCATCATAGTTTTGTCCATTGAATTTCACAACAGAGTTTGTAGATGCAAAGACATTTAATGAAGCTGCAAACATTTATACATGCTTACCTATTAGTGCTTTGAGTATTTAATACATATTCAAATTCCTAAATACTTTATAGTATGCATTCAAGCAACCTTTGGGCAATACTTAAATACATACAAGCAATCATTGATGCTAAAATTTTATACACTTTAATGGATAATCACAACATTCAAAATATAATAAGTATGCTATCTTTGGATATACACACTATCCAATCTATGAACATTAATGATCAATCTCTTTAATTTTACAAACTATATTCAATGATCCACCTTTGGGTGATCTCCTAGAACGTAGCTAATACATCAATTATTCAATCAAACTATAATGTCACTGATAGCATCTCTTTCATCATGAATAATTGGTTACTTTTAATTTAATTGTCCTAATAAGATATAACTAGGCCACTTTGGTGACTAACAAGTCATACCCTAACAAAGACAATACTTTAATTACTTTAATGGGTAAATTACTTTACCCTAAACCTTTTTTTTATGCAATTCAGAATTTATTCAATTAAATTATAATTGAATTTCACGATGAAATACAATACCACTAATTATGTAGTATTCAATGAATATGAACAATACATCATAAACTTTTCAGGGTAAATTATAATAGTCTAAAACCATGCTCTGATACCAATTGTAAAAATATCTTTGATAGATTTCGATTACGAAATCAATCCCATTCGGATCTAGACTTGATATAATTTAACCCTAATATTATCCCATAAACAAGAAGAAAAGAAAAGAATTACTAACCTGGATCCATAATTAATAATTCTTAAACGCAGTTCTTGAATGCAGCGAAATTTGACGATCAATTATTTTCTTCCCTGTACCTTTTCCTTTTAATACCTTCTTTGATGGACAAGAGCCACTTATATATTGAAACAATTTGTAGAGTTTGTTTCAATGTGTATCTCTATAACTTAATTGGTAAGGGAAGAGGGAATATAATTACCCCAGTAATTTTAATATCTCTAACCGAAACCATCCATCACAGTTTCGACTTTTATATATTAAAATCCTATCTTATATAGGATTTATCTCTTATAATTAAACCCAAGTCATATGGACCATAGGAGATATTCTTTCAAAAAATTCCTCAACAACCAATCAATTATAAAATTTAATCAAACACCTCTTTCAATAATCAATTAATTACTCCCCTAATAAACAAACTTGAATCAAATATAACTATAAAATAAACTAATAATCAATCTTTTATCAAATATCCCATTAGCAAATATTAATTAGAAACCCTAAAACTTTTTTGTCAAATAAAGAAAAAAAATTAATTAGTTTACTTACCCCAATTGACTAAATGTCGGTATAGTCGGATAAGCCGATGATTGGACAAAGTCGGATAACCCTAATGACTTTTGTGGGCATAGTGATTTTGCTTGCGGGAAATCACTTTTATAGGCATGATATGCCACAAGAAAGTCCTTACACTAGCTTAGCTCGAGTAGTTATTGCTGCTTTCCGAAAGAAGAAGCCCCTCTTGTCTCTTACTACTCAAGATTATTGCTTTGAAAGTGACTCGAATGGAAAGGAGGTCTCTACTTCAATTACCAACAGATTTAGGTATCATCTTATTAATAACAATTCAATTATGCTATTACTTATTTAGAATTGAATAAGAAAAAGAAAAATAAATGACTAGTTAGTCTAGGTGAGCCTCTATGCTGCAGTATTCCAATCCATATTTAGGTGTCCGAAACCTGTTAAAATTTAAAATAAAAAAAAAAGACTTTCTTTATGCTTTTTGGGGTCAATCTGTATTTAAGTGTCCGAAATCTGTTAAAATTTTAAAAAAAGACTTTCTTTATGCTTTTTGGGGTCAAGTCAATTAATCAAACAAAAATTGTTAATTTAATATTTACCCATTTTAGTTCCTCTTTGATTATGGTTATAATAGACTGTTAAAATTAAAAAAAAAAAAAGACTTTCTTTATGTTTTTTGGGTCAAGTCAATTAATCAAACAAAAATTGTTAATTTACATTTTGGTTCCACTTGATTGTGCTTATAATAGATATCGTATCTACCGGGAAAGTGTAGGCATAATAATGCATACAGCAGTGACCAAATAGGTAGTGGAGGTATAGATTATATACTCTGAACATATTCGATACAGGGAAGAAAAGTAAGTAGGTAAGCATTTTTATCTTAATCATTAAAAAAGAAAAATGTTTTCCATATGATTTATCAATTTAATCATTGCAAGTAGGTAAGATTATAATCTTAATCATTAAAAACTAAAAATGTTTTCCATATGATTTATCAATTTAATCATTGCTCTTTGGAATTCATTAATTTTTTTTTTTTTTTAAAAAAGCCTTATTGTTCTATTTTTCAATGAAATATATAATATACACAATCTGAAACAGGTTTTTCAACCGAGCTGCAATTAAAGCTGAAGGAGAAACAAAACCTGATGGGTCAATTGTGAAACCTTGGAAACTCTGTACAGTACAACAAGTAGAAGATTTCAAGACCCTAATCAAAGTTTTGCCAGTATGTTCAACAGGGATATTTTTAACCACTCCACTGACTATGCAAATTAGCTTTACTGTCCTTCAGGCTTTAACAATGGATCGTCAGCTCGGAAACCATTTCAAAATTCCACCTGCCTCTATTTCAGTTATAGTACTACTTAGTATTTCCATTTTCCTTTCTGTAAATGATCGGTTTCTGTTTCCGTTATGGCAAAAGGTTCGGCGAAAATCGCCAACTCTATTCCAGAGAATAGGAATAGGCCATGTGTTTAGTGCACTAAGCTTAGGTGTTTCAGCTTTAGTTGAGATTAAGAGACTTAAACTAGCTCATGCTCTACACGCAGCAGGTGGCCAAAGCAACACTGGAACAGTGCCTATGCATGTTGCCTGGCTATTTCCGCAACTAATTTTTTCCGGTATTGCTGAAGCATTTCATTTTCCAGGACAAGTTTCGTTATACTATCAAGAATTTCCTGATTCGTTGAAAAGTACAGCAACTGCTATGATTTCTTTGATCCTTGGAGTTTCATACTATATAGGAACAGCTTTGACTGATTTTATTAGAAGGGCTACTAATTGGTTACCAGATAATATTGATGATGGAAGGCTAGATAATGTGTATTGGCTTCTAACGGTAATTACTGCAGTAAACTTTGGTTATTTTCTTTCTTTTGCTATATTTTATAAGTATCGGAATGCCCAAAAGGCAGTAGGTCAGACTTCTTCTGGTTCAGCAAGTGAAAGCCAAATGTAACTATTACCCATCTTTTTACTGCTGTACTTATTGTTTGTGGTGAAATAATTATGATATAAAATGCAATATTAAAGTAAATTGTATATTGAATTTGGGTTTCTTTAGAGTGCAGTTCTATTTGCTACTATTATTGACACCCACGCAATGTGCGGCATTGTTCCTTGAAAATGATAAGCACATGTCTTTTAATATTTTGTTTTCACATGTGTATTTTAATTTTTTATTCGTTTATTTATTAAATTTTATAATTAATTTTATTATTGCTCTTTAAATTAGTAATGTAAATAAAATATATAATATTTTAAAAATAAAAATAAATAAAACTAAATACAAAATTAAAGGAATCCAATTTTGACGAGTGATGGACTTCCACATGGAATCGTAAAAATTTCTATGCAATGTCTTCATAATTTCACGAGTTTTCACAGAGATTGTGAGAATTTCCGCTAAATCTTTTCACTATTTCATGGGTCATGTTTATTTACACATGGCTTGTGACAATTTTTTCCCAAACCCTACATTGTTTTAAGAGTCAAGGATGTTTCCACAGTGGCGTGTGAGAATTTTTGCCCATTCTCCACTTTTTCCACGAGTAATGGGTTTCTCCAACAGAGTATTCTGCTCAATTTCTCTTCTATTCCTACGGGTTATTTATTATAGGGGTTGAGATAATTTGTATGCCTTTTCTTTAGATTTTCCACAGGGGTCCTGGATATTTACAATGTTTAAGATTTGTTAATCTCCAACCATCTTCAAGCACATTACCTATATTTATAATTTAATGTACCTAATAAAATTCTAACAATAATGGGAAAATGAAAAATTGCAGTTGCTGCAAAGTTGACTTGCACATGTGCATTGGTGCACCAAAGGGCAAGCTAGCATTCGAAGACCACCAAAATGCATGCATAGGCCATCAAAATGCGCATGTCTCTTGTGAAAACGTACTCTTTCTCATCAAAATGGCAAGGTCTTCAGCACAGTATGTGGGACGTCCAGCGAACGAGTCAACTCAGTGAGTTGCTTGCAACTTGAGCCAATGACAAGCTCACAGTGACAGTTGACACACAAGCGCACGCTCTCCCTTAACCATAGGGCCCAGTAGTTGCCCACACACAACCTTTTTTTTTTTTTGCAGGCACCATAGGGCCTAGTAGTTGCCCACACACAACCTATTTTTTTTTAGGCACCCTTCGCCAGCAACTATGGCTTTTTATAGGCAATTAGGTTAGAAAATTTCCTCTTAAACCCTTGGTTTCTTTTTTTCTTTTCACACGCTTTAGTTTCTTTTCATCCAAGCGCTTTTACCTCAATCTGTTTGAAGAAGCTTGTTGGCTCGCAACATATCGAGAATTATTTTTACTCGTTTTAAAGTTAAGACAGCCGATTTATTATCAATTTTAGTGGATCCTGTTATTATATTAGTTGACCCTACTTTTTGAGATGTATTTAAGTTAATTTTAGAACTTTCTATACACACTTTTTGTCATCTAAACTAGGGTTATGGAATTTTCATTGTTGAACAGTTGATTTCACAATCTTTTCATCTTCTTCATCATGTTTTCTGTCGTAGCCATGCGTGGCTTTTTTTTTTTGTTCAGTTAAGGTTAGAACTAAGGTAGAAGTTTGATTTCGATTGTGAGATTATTGAACTTAATTGAATTTCTTAATTTATGTTGCATTTATATTCTTTCTGTGATTTATTGGGAAAATATATCTCTTAGCAAACTTCTATTGAATGAATTAACAGCGCCCGTTGTTTGTTTGATAGCAATTCCCATAGTTATTCAATAGAATCAAATCTGTATTTGTTTGGTTAAATCAATAAGTAGTAATTAATATAATCTGATTGAGTAAAATCTTCTGGGTTATGTTAAAGTAGAATATAATCCTCGTAGTTTTTGTTAGTCTAGGTAGGGTTTTATTAGATCGTATCTTAGCAACTTATTATTACGGTAGAATTGGTCGGATCGAAATTTTTCCTGGCTATAACATATCTGTAATATGATTTTAGAAACCATTATTGAATCAATGATCAATCGAATCGAACTTCGCGCCACGGTATTCCTTAACTGAATTCGTTTTCCATCGTTTCAGTTTATTATTAAATTCTGTTAATTTTTTGATAAATTAATTTTCCTTTTAATTTTTAATTACCCTTTATTTTGTTTGTTTTAATTTCAAATCTGATTATTTGTGGCAAGCTAGTCCTTAGGATTCGACCATTCTCACCATATTTACAAGTTTTTGTTTTGTAGAAGAGCAGATTTTATTTTTGGTGGATTCGACACTCCATCAATTTTGTTTTGATCTATTTGGCTTTAGATTTTGCTCTTAATTGGTGGTAGTGAGGATCGGGTCTTATCCAACTTCTTTCCATCAGCTTAGGCACCGCTCTGATTCTAAGTCTAAGTGGGAAGTGGTTTTAGGCAGGAGCTTGGCAGGGTGGTTTGGAGGTTGATGTGTTGGCGGCTAGGTCATCTTCAGTAAGAAGAAGATGAAGCTTTTAGTTAATTCCATTTAAGTCCTTCTTGTATTTGTGTTATTTTAAATCAATTACATTTTTTGTTTAAATCAACCAGAGATCATCAACAACGGATGAGAGTATAAGGAAGAAGAAAAATTATGCAAAATTTCTTATTTAGTCCTTATTATTTTTAAACTGCAAATAAATATTTATACTTTAACAAACATGTCCTATACATCACGAGAAAATAAAAAAAAATAAATTTATTTACCTAAGTTTGTTAAGAAAATAGAGGGAAATAAATTTATTTCCTAAGAATGTGGCTGGAAGTGAAAAGAAATAAAAGGAAATAAATTTATTTTCGAAAAATAGTAGTTAAAGTGGAAGAAAATAAATTTATTTCTGAAAAATGTTGGCCAAAAGTGGAAAGAAATAAAATGAAATAAATTTATTTCCAAAGAATGATGACCAAAATTTAAAGGAAATAAATTTATTTTTTTTGTAGCAGGCAACTAGAGATGGTAACGACAAAAAAGGAAAAAGAAAATTTTCCAATGACTTTTGGCGATAGAGCTTTGATGGTGATGCTGAGGCATGAAAAATTTTAGAAAATAAAAGAAATAAATTTATTTTCGGTTACTATTAGAAAATATAAAAAAATAAATTTATTTTCAACAACTAACTTAAAAAAAAAATCTTGATATTAAGTAAAGGCAAAAAAATACTAAAAAATACTATAAAAATAACTAAAATATAAAAGTGATATTTACTTAAATCAAATACTATAATTTTCTTTTGTATTAACTATATTAACTGTTTATAAAACGCTAAAGATTATAAGGGTAAATCACTCGAAGAGCTATTATTAAACATCATTTTAGACTCAAACTAATTCACCTATTTTTCATATTAATCATGTCAAGTTTGTTCATTCGGACACATTGCCGACCCAAAATCTATTCTTTTTTCTCTCACTTCCACCCATAATTCTAATTTATAAATAATATTTAATTAGTTTATTAATTTATTTATTTTCTTTACTGAAAAATAATTTCTAATACCAAAAATTTTTAATTTTGAAACTTAATATCAGTTTTAATATATTTTTTAATCACTAATAAATTACTAACCGGTAGTCCGGTTAATTATCAGAATCTCTAATTAGATAATCAAACAATATTATACTCAAAATTTCTAAATTTAACTCTAAATACTAATTTGACATAAATAATTTCATATATTAAGTCTAAGATTTTTGTCACAAATATTGAGGTATCCAAACACTGGCTAGCAGACTCTGGAACTGGTTAGTGCTAATTCTTAATAACACTTAGATTACTGTTTAAGTACTGGAAACATCGAATACACTCATAAATTTATTGAACTTAAAGAATTTACTATTTTACACATAGCCTCATAAATTTATTGAAATTATAAAATGGCCATTTTATACATCCCCTCAATACTATCCAATAATATACTTATTTTTCTTATAATTCTGCTACGAATATAACTAAACTAAGAACGACAACCAAACAAACTTCTCAAAATTAATGTATTTTACAATATGCAATTATTAATGGGACGGAGGAAGTACAACAACCAAACAAACTTTTCAAAATTAATATATTTTACAGTATGCAATCATTAATGGGACGGAGGAAGTAGGATATAATCATTCAGTTGTTATGCTAATATAATTTTTTTTTATTTTTAAATATATATATATATATATTACCAATAAATTTTTTAACCAAAAATATTTTTATAAAATTAATATAATTTTAGAAATTGAAATCATAATGAATAATTTCACCAACATTATAAGTGGGCTATTTTCTTTTGTTTTGTTTTTTTTTTTTTTTTGGGTCCCTTCCAAAATTTTAATTATGCGCTTATCACATCATTGTCTGAAATCTATAATTTATAAGTGTTGGCTCACAAAATTATTAATGCGGCCAACAATGTAATGACCATAAGGCTCAATGCGGCCAACCATGTAATGGATAAGTTTATTTTTATTTTTTATTTTTTCAAATGAACAATAAATCTCGTTAATTATTTTTTAAAAGAATTGATAATATTACTTAAACATATATTTTCACGTGAAAAATAAAAAATATAATAATAAAAATTCAAACATTTTGATTGTAAGTGATGTTCAGATCATGAAAATAAAAATTAATTTTCAGAGTAAAAACAAAACTTTTAGGACAACAAAATAAAATTGTTATGATAGTGTTTTTAAAATTTACGTTCTTTTAAAAACTAATAATATCTAAAACACACATAAAAATGTATTAATAGAAAAATAAAGTAATAGAAAAATAAACCGTGACTTTGAATATTTGTTATTTTTAAATAAAAAAAAACAATAATTCCTTGTGTATTTCAACTATCAACATTTTCAACTATCAACATTACATAAAGCCACAAAAGAAAATTGAAATAATATAAAGTAAATGAAATAACAAAACAAACCTAGAAGAAAAAAAATATATGAACCATCGCTGATTAGAAAAGATTATAATTACGGGGTGGCTTAAGAAAAAAACCACCAAACAATAAAGAGAGAGAGAGGGTGGCTAGATTTTTTTTTTTTAAAAAAAAAGGATAAGTATTCAGTTGAGATAAATCAATGAATCTGAGTAATATGTTGGAATGAAAATGTTTAAAAATTAACTAATAGTTTAATTACCATTTTTGAAAAAAATAAAAAATTATTCTTAAATTTTATTTAAATATATTGCTTTTAGTTAAAAAAAAAAAAACTCTTTTTATTTCTATATTTTCATTTATCAGACTAATTCATCTCTGTTAACACCTTATTTTTCAATGATTTTCTAACTAATTACATGATTAATTTTACTGTACATATGAATTATATATTGTTTAATCTGAAAGGATTTGTAGTTTCTTTCCATCCTAAATTTTAAATTTGTTGTCAAAATTTTAGAAGTTACATGCGTAAAAAACTACAAATACTTAAATAAATAATAATTCATAAGTTTAATAAAATTAATTAGATAATTAGCCAAAAAAATTATTGTAAAATAGGGTGTTTATTTTAACAGGATAATGATTTAATCGAATAAAATAAAAATATAGAACAAAAGAGTCTATTTTTAAAATTAGAGGTATAACAATATCTTTCGACAAATGTTAGGGATAATTTTATAATTTTTCTGAAATTAATGCTCACCACAAAATAAGCATTTTATTAAATGTAAGATGTTTTAAAATATTAAGTAAATGTAAGTTTTT
Organism: Croton setiger; assembly: GCA_948099555.1. NCBI lineage: Eukaryota > Viridiplantae > Streptophyta > Magnoliopsida > Malpighiales > Euphorbiaceae > Croton > Croton setiger. Next base: position 10,502 of record CANUEY010009677.1, on the reverse strand, counting down.
AAAATTTATGTTTAGTAATTGTTATATTTTTTATTTATTGGGAGAAGTTTTCAAATATTAAGTAAATATTACTTTTTAATTATTAATAAATACATGTATTTTTATATATACAAATTAATATACATATTTATTAAGATCTTAACAATAAAAATACGTATATTTTTAATATCATACCGATAAATATAATATTTATTTAATATTTCAAAATTGTAACCGGAAACATGTAGAGAATGTAGATTGTAGTACACACTAGTTTACAATCTCAATTGGAATATGCTCAACCCAAGCTGGTATGGACTAAGGAGGATCAGCCGAGAAAGAAAATTTTTGCCAAAGAGTGAGCTAACTTTTTGCCATCTCTCTTCACATCAACCACCTAAAAACTGTGCAATTTACCACAATACTCTAAATCATTAAATATAAACATTTGCTCACGCCAATTAGGGGCAAAAAATTCTTCATTTTGTCAAATAATAATTTTTTCTGCACTTATGAATTTTCGCTTTAGCATTACTCTAAATATGTTAAGTTATATTCATTGGATATTATTACTTTATAATATTACAAAATTAATTGAAAGATAGATATTGTAAATTTTTATTATTTTTTATTTTTATAAGGATTAATATAATTTTAATGTAAATCAATTAAAAGAATTGATAGAATCAATAGCTCAATAATGTTCAAATTAGCTGTTATCTACTCATCAAAAAAATTTATCAAACGTCACTATCTTAACAATTAGACAAGAATTAATTATCAGCTACATAAAATAATTGAACTAAACACATAGCTAGTATAATAAAATCAATTAAACGAACTAAACAATAGAAGGTTGGCTTGTATGACTATAAGCATTTCAATCCTAACAAATATATATATAAAAAAAAAAATTCTGATGGATGAATTGCAAGACTCTGATAAGAGTTTCAAGCACGTTCCAACCACAAACAATGTCCTTCAAGCTCTAAGAATAAACACCATTTTGAAATAGCATACCAGCTGCATCGTCGTTTTGTTTCGTTACCCTTTTTGTCAATTCATTTCAGTATTGTATTATTGAATGGATTTTGCTTTTCAACCTCCAATTTTATGGTTATGATAAGCTAGACTTGTTGGTATCATGGCCTTTGCCAAAAGTTCCCTAAAAGATTGCCCGAACAAATCTATTTGGTAATATATCTTTTTGGTTCAATTAGAGTAGACAATGCATGTTGCTATTGCAATAGCTAGCTACCATTCCAATTTGGAAATTATGGTAAATTATTTATAGGTTCTTGAGATTTTACCTAATATACTCTGAGTCTCTCTATTTTGGAAATTATATCATCGAGTCCCTCAGATTTAAAAAATTATACTATCAGGTCCTTCCGTCCAGAAACGGCGTTAGTCAACTGAAAAAGTCAACGATCTTTTTTCAAAATGACAAAACTACCCTTTGGTTTATTTGAATCGAACCGGAGTGGTTCGATTCAAACTCCCTTCCCCTTTACGGCGTCGTTTTGATCACGCTAAAAACAAAAATAAAATAAAGCAAAGAAGAAAGAAATCAGTACGAAGAAAGAAGCAAAATCAAACTGGAAATGGGGAAATAAAAGAACGAAAATCAGAAAAATGAGAGGAAGATGAAAGCTGAAAGTGGAAAACAGAAATCAAAAATAAAGTTCAAGCAGTGGATGCAACCATCAAAAGTTACAGAAAAGAAACGCCAACACATGATTTCACCCATCAAATGCTTATCAAATTCCAGATTTTCAATCTGGTTCCCAAACAATTTGATCAATATTCAAATGAAAATAAAAATAAAACAAAGAACTGAAATTAGAACAAAAAAGAACCTCAGAATCGTAGTTCAATTTCTTATTGAAATTATTCCGGAATCTTTACAGCTTGAATGTTCTTGTTTACATTAATTTCTAAATCAGAAATCCCCTAATTCTAATTTTTCCCAATTTATAGAAAGTAAAATTCCTAAACTAAAGCCCCTAATTTATAACAGGAACCCTAAATTGGGATTTCCTCTAATTCATACAAACAGAAAACCCTAGAAAACTTAAATGAAGAAGATGGTGGTGGTAGCGTTCTCTCTTTTTGTCTTCCATTTGGTTATGAGTTTTGCTTCCTGTTGTCTTTCAACCAAACTGAAACAAATCGAAATCCATCCATAATCATCATCTTTCATCACAAAGCCTTCAAACGTAGAGGGCAGAGTAGGTCCAGTAGTTTCGTGACCAAAACACTAGATCTAAAGCACCGGGACCAAAAAAAAATCAATGGAACATGGAATTTAAACAGACATGGATTTCAAATCGATTTCAATTTCATAATTTGATTTCACGTTTTCATTTTCGTGTGAAAAAATTCCAAATCTACATGTGAAAAAATGGATTGTGAAAAAAAAAATAAAGAAGAAAGAAGAAGAAGAAAGAAAGAAGAAAAAAGAAAGAAGAAAGAAGAAAGAAGAAGAAGAAAGAAGAAAGAAAAAGAAGGAGGTGGCCGGAAAATGAAATGGTTTAGGTTTAGGTTTAGGTTAATATGTAAAGGGGTAAAAATGTCATTTTCAATCAACTTAATAGAAAATTAACGTCCATTCTGGACGGAAGGACCTGATAGTATAATATTTCAAACCTAAGGGACCCGATGATACAATTTCCAAACTAGAGGGACCCTAGAGTATATTAGGCAAAACCTCAGGGACCTATAAATAATTTACCCTTCCAATTGACCGGACTTCAGTACTGGTTCAAACAGTTCAATATAAGTAAATAATAGCAGTTCCATATATCACAGATGACCAGACTTCAGTACCGGTCCAAACAATTCAATATAGCATACTTGACAAACTCACAAAGTCAAAATCAGACATATAAGTAAATGGATTTAGTACTTACCTCATTGCTATGAACTCGGGTGGGCCTCAAGTTGTTTACCCCGCGCCGCTCGAGAACTCGATGCTCCTATAATGCATAACATAGCAATGATGTTCAAATTAATCAAATCAGAAATCCATGCATGATTAAATAATTGATTCTCTGAAATAATTGAGTTTTAAATTTAATTCATATAATTTTCTATAAATTTTAAATCAATCTGTAAAATTTTCCTATTTAAAACCATTTATAACATAATAAAAATAATTATTGAACTCACTTTATCATATAATAATTATAATTATTAAAACCAAAATAATATTTAATTAAACCAAATAATAAATTAAATCCAAAATCATAGTTAAAATCTCTAATAAAATATTTAATCTTTAATTTTCGGGCTCAAAATGATCTCAAAATAAATTTTTGACGTCAAAAACGAATTCAAGACGTCGAAATTAGGTTGCTAGAGTCAAAATGTAATTTATAAAAGTTTCTAGGTCAAAAATATAAGCAAACATAAACTTTAGGAGCTAAAATGCAATTTTTACCAAATATAGGTGCTGGGTGCGCTATTTTCCTCAAAATGTAGCCATTCATGTCATTTTAGCTGCGGGTCACTTACCCAAAACGCAGCACAATCATGCATTTTGGATCATCTCCTTCCTCCTCCCTTCTGGTTTTTTGCCCACAATCCAGCCTCTCGAACCAACTTTCTGATGACCATACGTCCTCCTCCGGTGGCTTTCCGGCAAGCTAGGATCACCGTTCTCTTCCTCTACACCCCCTCTATCTATCCATCGGAGCCAAATTCCCAGAAACCCTCTAGATCTTTAGATATAAGCTCCCAAAATTGGTACCTCAACACTGTTTTCAAAATTTCCAGATTTTGCCTAACTTTCTACCCAACTTCCAGCCACTCTTCCAGCCACCTCTTTTGGTTTTCCGGTGAACTAAGACCACCAAACTCTTCCTCTACACACCCTATCAATCCATCGAAGCCAAATCTCCCCATGCACAACCAATTGGAAGATAAAAGCCTCCAAAGTAGCAGCCTCAAAACTGCCTTAAAACTAGAATTTCAACCCAGAATTTTCTCTCTCTTTCTCCTTCGATTTCCAGGCTCTTCCTTCACTATCTAACACATCTAAACTCTTCCTAAATAACCTAAGAACACCCTGAAATGGTTGGATTGAAGATTTCCCTAAGTTTTCTCTCTTTTCTCTTTCCTTTCTTTCTTTCTCTTTCTTTTCTCTCTTTTCCTCTTTTTTCTCTTTCTATTTCGTTTCTTCTCTTTCCCTTGCTATTCCAACCACCAAATTCACCTCTCCAGCACCTACTACAAGTCCCTAAGTGCCCCTTTCCAGCAGCTGCTTGTTAGATTTGCTTAAACACTCAATTTTCCCTTTAAACAAAACTTAGTCATTAAGCATTCTTCCTTCACTTTATTCTTTCATCCAATTCAAATTTCAGCCCAAATTTACAGCTAGCACCTACTTAAATTTTTTTTTTGGGTCAAAATAATACGTATAACACGTGTCTGAAGTTTCGTAAAAATCGAAATCTGAAAATAATTCGCGGTTCGGTTGGTGCTTTAATCTGACTCTGAAACCTCGATGTTTGTCGCGGAACCGAAACCGTACGACGTCATCGCAAAATCAGGGTTCCGAAACTCCTTAAAACATGTTAATAAACACATATAAAAATATCAAAATCATTTGGTTCATATTTTACGCGTTTCCGACATTTTCGGTCGCGCGGGCCAAAAACCCTAATTAGCTTTGTTTGTGTCTTTCAACGGCAAACGAGCCTATAACATAGCTTATTATTCTTATTCAAATCATATATTATCATATTCAGATCATATAATCCATATTTAACTTAATTATGAAATCAAATAATGATGCATTTTAATAAAAATGCACGTAATGCATGTAATGACGTCGGGACAACGTAGGCTAGGGTTTTGGGGTGTCACAATATAACTTATGTTTGAATTTTCGTCAAAATCAGAATCCAAAAATTATTTGCGGTTTGGTTGGTGCCCTAAACCAACTTCGAAAGCTCGACGATTTTTACGGAACCGAAACCGTACGACGTCGTCATAAATTTAGGGTTTCAAAACTCTTAAAATCATATAAATAAACATTTTATAAAATATCAAAATCATTTTGTTAACATTTTTCTGTGTTTCCGACGTTTTTCGGTCGCGGGAGCCAAAACCCCTAATCGGGCCTCGTTTGTGTCTTCCGACGATAAACGAGCTTAAAAATAACTTGTTTATCATATTCATTTTATTCCCTAACATATTCAAATCATATATTTCATGATCAAATCATATATCAAATCAAATATGATGCATTTTAAATGAAAATGCACATTATGCATGAAATGACGTTGAAAACGACGTAGGTTGGGTTTAGGGTGTCACACAAAGAGTTCCGCGTGGTTCCAGCAGTACACCTTACTCTTAGGCCACCTCCAAAAGGATTAGAAGTTATGTTCGGTACCAAGGTGGGACACTTTCGTTGTCTGTGAACGATCACCAAGAAGGCGTGCCCATCTAACGCTACTTGTTATACCGACTCAGAAGTTTGAATAGCGAGAGAAGAAATTCATTTGAAATTCATTTTTTCATGCTCAAAAAATTCATTCGTGCACATCAGATGTAAATGCAATTTATTTATTTATTTATTTTGTCTAAATTTCTTCAAGGAAAGGGTATTTGTTCTTTCAAAGGGATATCCTGCAAAACAAATTTCTTATAGAGAAAATAATGTCCTAAAATAAGTTAGATGAATGCAATGGTAACCCTCACTTAACTTTAGTTAAGACCCCAGTGAAGTCATCAGATTGTGAACCCTTGCCGAAGACCTTCGAGCCGCCAGGTCCGCCCGCGGGGACGGGTAGTCCAGAGGATTTTTACTCGAGAAATGTGTGTGTAGAGTCGCCAATTAATTTATTTTTATAATGCGGAAAATTAAGAAAGAACCCTTAGTGACTCCGTTTTACGATTAACCCATTTCCAGGTTAATCACCCCAACAAATGTAAGACACCAATCTACGAACCTGAGGAGGGTTCGGAGGTTATGTCATGCAATCATCTAACTAATCCTATTCTCTTAAGTGTTTGTAATACAGGATGTAAATGAGGAACTTTGAAAATATGGACCTACTATTCAGGGTTAGATCTTGAATATGCCTACATACTCTCGTTTGAATGAAAGATCAAGGTCAATGTAGTTCGGAATAACCTATTTAAAGGTGTAATAAAGGGGGAGGAATGCATGTGTAACAACCTAACCTATAACCTTTATGTTATAAAACATGTCATTTTTTTTATAAAACTTTCTTATCATGTCATAAAAGAACGTCTATGCTATAAGTTTCCTCAGAAATCCAACATATGAGCAACACAGACACATAGGCGTTATAACATATTAAAACTCTACATGTAATGAAATGACGTCCACCATGCATATGACATGCCATGCAATATTTACTATATCATTTATTCGTTTAATCATAGGCATTATTAATAGATTATAAACCATATGACAAAAATCTACATGATAAGATGGTTCTAATGATGAAATGCGAAAGAGAGAGAACCTAAGCTTCAGCTAACCGACCCTGAGGAATGATGATGGATCTGACGCTGTCAGTTGCCCCAAAGAAAACCTGGAATCATGTAAAAGCAAAATAATGAGTTGCGTACTCAGTAAGTGTAAAATATACAATATGAACAAATCAATAATTCATAACTTCAAAATATTAAACAAAACCTGTCGTAGGCAAACTTATTTCATAGGATTCCTCTTATCCATTAAGTCACAGATACTATAATCTGTGATACCTTACATTCCCAAATATTAGTCAAACGTGATGTAACACCTCATACTATACTCTTATGTCATAAAACATGCTATATTTTTTTTAACACATACGTCAAGTGACGTTGTTTTCATTTTTATTTTACAAACATACATATATACCAATCACATGCTTAACATATAACCATACAAGCATTTTTTTTCTCTTTAACCTATTTAACGTTAATTAGACCATTCACTGCACTATAAATATATATAGGCATAGCATATATTACATATATCGACATATGGATTAAACAGCAGTTTATCCAAAAGGGCTATAAGAATAGCACCACATATTTACATGTCAAAACTGTATAAAATTATGCTTACAGCACAAAACATAAACACATTATATGCAACACATGATCATTTACAAGTGTAAACCACAGCATATAAACCAAACATATAATTTGGTTTATCATAACTTATTAAAATAACATGATTCCAAATCATATTCATCATATATAATCATATTCATATTGTAAGATGCATAATGACAAGTCTTTTCCTTTTTCTTTAGTTATGATTTATCGACCAAGTGTTGCCCCAAGAATTTCACAGCATGAGGTTCTCTAACTGGATCCAGTGAACATATAAGACCCGAAAAACCGTCGATCATAGGGATCCGAAGATCAACCTTTCTATAAGATCCGAAGATCACTCTGTGTCATATAGATCCAAAGATCATTCTGTAACATATAAGACCCGTAGGCCTTTCCATAAAATCATATAGAAACCATAGGTTTCTTTTGTGAAATTTGCAAACACTGGTAGTGATAATCACAATGGCCATTTTTAAGTCTTGTGGAAATGCATTTATATAGCATACATTTCATATCATCATATTTCATATAATCATATGATCGGGCTTTAGTACCGGTTAAAACAATATATATATTAGATATCAAATCATATAATTCAACTGGTCGGATTTCAGTGTCGACTCAGGAACCACAAACATCACAATTCATATATCAGATATTTCCAGTTGACCGGGCTTTAGTACCAATCCAAACAATTCAATATAATCAAATGAAAGCAGTTTCATATATCATAGATGACCGGACTTCATTACCAGTCCAAAAAATTCAATATAGCATATTTGGCAAATTCCCAAAGTTAAAATCAGAGATATAAGTAAGTGGGTTTAGCACTTACCTCACCGTTATGAGCTCGGTGGGCCTCAGGAAATTTACCCCGCCCTGCTCGAGAATTCGATGCTCCTATAATGCATAACATAGCAATAATGTTTAATAAATCAAATCAGGAATATATATATATATGCTATGATGTATGATTTCATATTTAATTCTCTGATTTAATTGAGTTTTAAATTCAATTCGTATAATTTCTATGAATTAAAACTCAATTTGTAAAAATTTCTACTTTAAAATCATTTAATAACATATTAAAAATAATTAACAATCTCTATTCGTCATATAATAATTGTAATTAATCATAATTATAATTATTAAAACCATTTATAAACTTTAAATAAACTCTTTAATAAATTAAAATCACTTCATAAATAAAGATATTTAATAAAACATTTAATCTCTGATTTTAGGCTTAAAACGACCTTAAAGTTAATTTTTACATCAAAAACGGATTCAGGACGTCGAAATTAGGTTGGTAGGGACAAAATATAATTTATAAAAGTTTCTGGGTAAAAAATATAAGCAAATATAAACTTTAGGGGCTAAAATGCAATTTTTACCAAATACAGGTGCTGGGTTCGTTATTTTCACTAAAACACAGGGGCTGGTGTCGTTTTGACCGTGTTTTCCTCTGGTTAAAACGCAGCTTCTGCCTGCGTTTTGATCTCCTTCTTCCCTTCTCCTGCTTCTGTTTCTGCCTAAAAATCTGACTCTCCAGCCAACTTCCCGATGACCGTACGTGCTCCTCCGGTGGCTTTCCGGCAAACTACGACCACCGTTCTCTTCCTCTACACACCATCTATCTAACCATCAGAGCCAAATTTCCAGAATCCCTCTAGATCTTAAGATATAAGTCCTCAAAGTTGGTACCTCAACATAGTTTTCCCAAAATTCCAAATTTTGCCAATTTTTCTCCCAACTTTCGACAGCCCGTCCGGCCACCTTCGGTGGTTTTCCGGTAAACTAAGACAACCAAACTCTTCCTCTACACACCCTATATCGATCAATTGGAGCGAAATTCCCAAAAACCCTCTAGATCGTTAGATATAATCACTAAAAGTTGGCTCCTCAACATTGGTTCAAAATTTCTAGATTTTGCCAAACTTTCTACCCAACTTCCAGCAACTTTTCCAGACACCTCCGATGGTTTTCCGAAAAAATAAAATGACCAAACTCTTCATTTACACGCCCTCTATCACCCCATAAAGCCCAAACTCACTTATGCACCACTAATTGGAAGTTATGAACCCTCAAAGTAGCAACCTCAAAACTGCCTTAAACCCAGAAATTGTACCCATAATTTTATCTCTCCTTCTCCAATGATTTAAAGCAGTTATCTTCTCTATTTAACACTTCTAATCACTTATTAAAACAGTTGGATTGAAGGATTTCCTAAGCTTTCCCTCTTTTCTCTTTCTTTTCTTTCTTTCTCTTTCTTTTTCTTTCTTTTTTTTCTCTTTCTTCTTCTTCCTCTTTCTATTTCGTGTAACCACCTTTCCCCTTGCTATTTCAGCCACAAATCCACCTCTCCAACACCTACTACAAGCCCTAAAGTGACCTCTTTACAGCAGCTACTTGATAATTAGTCTAAACATGCAAATTTTCCTTTTTACTAAACTTAGCCATTAAGTCTTCCTTCTTCACTTTCATTTCAATGTTTCAATCCAAACTTCAGCCCATTAAACATGTCAGCACCTACTTAAAAATCATTTTTGTTGTCAAAATAATATGTATAACACGTGTCTGAAGCTTCATGGTTCGGTCGATGCCCTAATCCGACTCCGAAACCTCGACAATTTTCACGGAACCGAAATCGTACGACGTCGTCACAAAATTAAGGTTCCAAAACTCTTTAAAACATGTTAATAAACAAATATCGAAATATCAAAATCATTTGATTCATATTTTACGCGATTCAGGCATTTTTCGGTCGAGCGGGCCAAAAACCCTAATTAGCTCAATTTGTGTCTTTCGGCGGCAAACGAGCCTATAACATAGCTTATTATTCTTATTCAAATCATATATTATCATATTCAAATCATATAATGCATATTTAACTTAATTATCAAATCAAATAATTATGCATTCTAATGAAAATGCACGTAATACATGTAGTGACGTCGAAATGACGTAGGTTAAGGTTTGGGGTGTCATAGATGTATGCATGTCGTGAGTAAGTGTCAAAATGATTGGCAGGCCTTAGGTCGAAAGCTTTTTTAGGAATTTTGAAGCCAAAATATGGTCTGTGAACCAAAAATTGGAGTTTTATGACGTCTGGGATTGAAAATGTGATTTTTAGGCCTTTTGACCGAAAGAAGAGTTTTACGACGTCCGTGGTCGAAAATGTGCTTTCCTAGGCCTTTTGGCTGAAATAGGAGTTTTACGACGTCTGTGGTCAAAAATGTGAATTTTTAGGCCTTTTGGCCAAAATGAGAGTTTTACGACTGTTGACGCTTAATTTTTGTCCCAAAAAGTACCAGTGATGATAACATGCCAATGTTCGAAGAAGTCTCCAGAAAATTCCTTAAACAGCTTATGTTCGCTCAATTTCTAGAATATTTTAAATGTTTCTCTCTTATTTTTGAAAAGGTTGATTTTTT
>CANUEY010009642.1:0-10779 GCA_948099555.1 Croton setiger | reverse complement strand
TATATATATAAATATATAAATATATTTTTTTTTTTTTTTTGCATGTTGTGAGATTATGCCACATTACACATTTACAATGGAAGATATAGCATTAAACATGGAAAAGGCCCATGTTTAATTGTTTATTGTATAATATTTTTTAAATGAATTACTAAATTTTAAATCTAAATAAATTTGAAACACTTATTAAAAAAGGAAGTGAGTAATATTTTTTTAAGAGTATTTAGTTGTTAATAATAAATTCTACATAATTAATATTAAGATAGAACAATTTGATTCTAAATTGGTTTCTATCATAAATCAAAATAAAAATTATTTATAAAAATTAATGCCGACAATATTTTTTAAATGAATAATGCACACAATCTAACATATATGTGATTTAGTTTGTGTAGTACAAATTATATAAGATTAGATTCATCACCCTAAATAGGAAACATTGGTTATAAAAAGTACTTACGCAAGGTTAAATAAAATTAGTAAATTGAATTTGAAATTTCCTCCAAACTATAGCTACTACAAGAAATTAAAAAAAAGAAAAAGTAAAATGTAAGTATGTCATGGGATAAATATAGAAAATGTAAAAAAAAAAAAAAAAAAAAAACGAAATTTCCAATTTCCAAATAACACGCGCCTAAAAGGCAACTAAATTTTACTTCCATCGGCTTTTGGCCATTCCCCAATCCCCACTCCCACGTGACTTACTGATTTCTCAAAGAAAGCTAGCCAGCTGCTTCCCAAACAACTCGCCTCTAAAACACCAAATACGCCACCACCACCACCACTTACGTTCTCCACTCTAAACTGCAATGCCACTTCTTCTTGTCTTCTTCTTTTTTTTCCTCTCCTCCGCTTCCTCCCAAACTAGCTACCTCCTCCCGCCTGACGCCGTTGCCTTACTCTCTTTCAAGTCCAAAGCCGACTTAGACAACAAGCTTCTTTACACTCTTAACGAGCGTTTCGACTACTGTCAATGGCAAGGCGTCAAGTGTGCTCAGGGTCGTGTAGTTCGTTTCGTTCTTCATGGTTTCGCTCTTCGTGGTACTTTTGCTCCTTACACTCTTTCCCGCCTTGACCAGCTCCGCGTTCTGAGTTTGCAGAATAACTCGCTCTCTGGTCCTGTTCCTGATCTCTCCTCTCTTTTTAACTTGAAATCTCTTTTTTTAAGCCATAACTCTTTCTCTGGATATTTTCCTCCTATTTTGTTTCTGCATAGACTTGTTGTTCTTGATCTTTCTTTTAATAATTTTACTGGTACTATTCCGGTTCAGTTGTCTGCTCTCAGCCGGCTTAATACGCTTCGGCTTGAGAGCAACCAATTTTATGGAACTCTCCCGCCATTGAACCAGTCTTTTCTGCTATCTTTCAATGTTTCTGGAAATAATCTTACTGGACCCATTCCAGTAACGCCTACACTTTCTAAGTTTGATACGTCATCGTTTTCTCTCAATCCAGATCTTTGCGGAGAGGTTATTAACAAGGCATGTAACAAGTTGCGGTCACCATTTTTTGACTCGCCGTCATCGTCAAATGACACTTCTGCTACGGCGCCGCTGAGCCAAAGTGCGGCGGAAAATGGTGTAGTAGTATTGTCTCCGCCGCCGTCGCTGCAGCGGCATAAGAGGACTACTGCTATTTTAGGCTTCACTCTCGGTGTTTCGGTGTTGATTTTATCTATTTTATGCATATTTTTTTCTTTAGTTAAGAAACAGAACAAACAAACGAATTCAGAAGTAAAACAGCAGCCAGCAACAGCTGATGCTGTTAAAACTGCAAATTCGCTTCGGACTAATCCGATTGAAGAATCTCAAGTTATTAGAGAATATGGGGAGGTAATTGTACATTCAAAACCGAAAGAAATTGAGGTTCCACAAGTAAGGAGAGCACATAGGAGTGGGAGTTTGGTGTTTTTTGGAGAGGAAATTCAGATGTATTCGTTGGAGCAATTAATGAGAGCATCGGCGGAGTTGCTGGGCAGAGGTACAATAGGGACTACATACAAGGCCGTACTCGATAATCAGCTAATAGTGACGGTCAAGAGACTTGATGCGAGTAAGACAGCTATTAGTAGTAGTGATGCTTTTGAAACGCATATGGAGGCTGTGGGTGGGCTGCACCACCCAAATTTAGTGCCAATTAGGTCTTATTTTCAGGCCAAAGGAGAGAGACTTGTTATATATGATTATCAACCCAATGGCAGCCTCTTCGGTCTCATCCACGGTAAATACTCTCACAACCCAATATTAAATTTTTGCGAATTGGCATTAATTTTCTATCTATTAGTAGTGCCTGTTAATCCTTCAATGATGTAGGTCGGATTGCTGTATTGGAATTGTTAAGTGGGATTATATTATAAATGTGTATAGTTCAATCTATGTATGATTGGTACCATACATAGCAAGGGCTAAGGGATATACTACTTACTATTTTTAATTAATTAAGGAATATGTGCTTGGATTAAGAACTGGACCCTTTATTCCATTCAATTACATGGACCACATGTATATTGGATTCACATCACGTGTCACATGGACTTACAGGAATTAGACTATAGGACCCTACTTGGCATATCACATTTTCGGATGAGTTATTTTCTAGTAGTTTTTGTGGATCAGTGGTGCTCTTTCTTTTTATGACGTTTAGTGTTACAACTTTTTTTAGACTTTGGACTTCATTGCTTTTGTTAACAGTTAAAATGGGCCGACAATTGTTGGCTTTAGTTTCAAGATAAACAAAGGACTATGCTTGCAATGTTGACCATGAAAATGGGGAAACACTGAAACTGTTACCGGTTTTGTCATGGTGTACTAGGTTGGTATTTGTTTAAGACTAAGGAGTCCTGGAGTGTTCTTGCGTATAAACCTTCAAACAGAGCAATTCACATTTACTTGTTGCAACTTGCAAGTGGTACTCTGAAACTTTGTATTAATTATTACCTCCACTACTGTATTCCACTTATTTTGGCGTGTTTCTCTGGGTCTTTATTGTTTGCTTATTGTAGTTAATCTCCAGTAAAATAGGTGTTTTACAACTGTAGTGGTAGATGACAAGAAAATATGTTTTTAGTGAATGGAAGGAAGATTTTTTAATGAAACTCTGCAATTGTACATGGCTTGATGCATGCTGCTAAGGTGGAAATATGACGATTCCTGGATGGAAAGATGAATTTTTATGTTGACTATTGGGGTTTTAGTGTTGGTATAAATATGATTTGCATTCAGACTTGAGTCATTGATGTTCAGTTAGAGCTTATGGCAAGTTTGACATTTTGATGTAGCATGCAATGTTGGAATTATTCAGAAAAAGAAGAAAAAGACAACCTTATATCTATTGAACTCAGTTTATAAATTTTTAATGGAATAGCTTTCATATGATTATTCATTTTGGTTCCTAAAAAGGTGCCATTTATGTTGATAAATGGCGGTTATGTTGCGGCTTCCAGACTAGATCACCCATGAATGGGTCGCGGTTGACCATTATATTGCTATTATGTGATGTGTGTGTCTCTAAATAAGTTTCTCCTGTTATTGTCTGATATATGTGATATATATAAGCAAGAACTAGATAAACCTGGTTGTCAATATTTTTTCTTTTTCTTTATATAAGATGCCAATTGTTTCCTGATATTCCCCATTTTTCTTGAGGATGTTTATCCATTGTAAATAGTGCTGCTGCCGTTTGTAACTATTTAAGGTTGCATAGCAAAATCTTCCTTTGCTGGTGGATACATAGGAAATGATTGAAAGCAACAACTTATAAAATGACTTCATTGTAGCATTTGTTTGCAGATTCCTTTTTGAAGTGATGCCATGGTCGATTTGATTATTGCTTGCTACATGATCTCACGAACATCTAATTCCCCAACTATATGCTTTTCTCATCAAACAAATGGTTATTGATTCATTATATTCTTGGAAAATGCCATCTAATTATTTATCCATTTCTTGCTTACAATTGAGAAAATGTTAACAGGTTCAAGATCTTCCAGAGCAAAGCCTCTTCATTGGACGTCATGCTTAAAGATAGCAGAAGATGTGGCCCAGGGTCTTGCCTATATCCACCAAGCATCAAAGCTAGTTCACGGGAACCTGAAATCTTCCAATGTTCTTCTTGGATCTGAGTTTGAGGCCTGCATCACAGACTATTGTCTTGCCGTCCTTGCAGATACTTCTTCTACTGAAGATCCGGATTCCACAGCATGTAAAGCACCTGAGACTCGCAAGTCTAGCCATCGACTCACAGTCAAATCCGATGTGTATGCATTCGGTGTCCTATTACTTGAGCTTCTGACTGGCAAACATCCTTCACAACACCCATTCCTTGCTCCTGCCGATATGTTGGACTGGGTTAGAGCAGTGAGGGAAGGTGATGGTGCAGAAGACAACCGATTAGGAATGCTCACTGAACTTGCAAGTGTTTGTAGCTTGACATCTCCAGAACAGCGGCCCGCAATGTGGCAAGTGTTGAAAATGATACATGAAATAAAGGAAAGTGTCATGGTAGAGGATAATGCAACTTCTGGATATTCATAGAACCTGCAAATCTGGGTAATCCAATCCAGATCAGAGCTTTGATTTTGAAGGGGTGTGCCCATATGGGAAGAAATTGTAATAATGAAACATGCAAGCCGCGATATAAAGCTCATATTTCATGGGAGTTGAAACAAGGAGACTACAACGACGAGAACACCAACTCAATGTCATCTTTATACAGCAGAGTAGATATATAATGATTTGTAAAGGATTCTACTATTCTTTTCTTTTAAGTATTATTTAGTGTCATTTTGAATTCTGCTGCCTCTTAGTTGCAGTGCCGATATTTTGCTACAAAGGATTTTATTCTTTAAAACAAACTTTGCTAGTTGCAAGCAAATCAATCGGAGTTCCAATAGAAATGCAAAAGTTGCTCAGAAGTACTGTGTTAAAGAAATCCAATGGAATTCAGAAATTGAAAGCATACAAAATTACTTGTATATGTATATATATACATCTGACAGAAGGGGTAAAAAAAGGAGAACAAGAAAAGTATGTTATAGATTAGGGACACAAAGACGTCGCCGTTTGATTTGAAAATAAGAAGTATTTATTTCCAGCCCTCGGATGGATAGCCGCTGAAATCCGACTCCAAGCTTATATTATCCGATCCGGAGGTAATGGGGCGGGTATGGGTTTTTAAAATAAAACCCTTTGCGGGTTTGGGGCAGGACGGTTTTGGTATACTCGCCCCAAATAAGGGTATTATTGTAATTTAACTTTTATTTGAAAACCCTAGTGTAGGTTTGCGTTTTGATTTGGGGCGCTGCCTCTCCTTACTTTCTTCTCTTCTCCTCTCTGTTCTTGCGACTTAAGATTACTCTTTGCCGAACTCGACGAGGAAGCTCCGTTCGGTCCTGCTGTCCTCTGTCTTCCTCCAGTAAGTTCCGGTGGTCCTTAGTCGCAGCGTTCTCTCTAGCAACTAGATAGCTTCAGTTCTGTATGTGTCTTTTTAGTTATTGAGTTTCTTTCTTGAGTTTACGTTTTGAGGAGCCTTTTTTTTTTTTTTTGTAATTTCCTGCTGTTGTCTTTCTGGTTTGGTTTTTGTTTAGCAAAATTTTGAAAACAATGGCTTCCAATTTGAGAAACCATTGACGCATATACGTGAATTCCACTTTGAATTTGTCTCTTGAGTTTATGTTTTGATGACCCTTGACTCATATACGTGGTTATTATTATATGTACCTGTAAATAATTCTCTTCAATGCCAACTTTCATTTGATATAATTTATAATAAAGGCGTTGGTATGTAATGTGATTAAAGAAATTATGTTCGAGTTCATGTCGGCAAAACATGAACAACCACAATAAAGTATCTTTTTTAGATATTAGATGTTCAAGCATATGATTATAATGATATAGTAATTGTTATAAACATGAATTTTCAGTGTTTTTTTAATTATTTAATCTAATATAGTAATTATAATAAAAAAGCTCATTCTTGCTGATGTTTGCTAAGTTTCAATCCATAATTTGCCCCATGCTCAACCCTAATCTCAAGACACATCTAGGCTAAAACTAAATCTGAGTGTCTGAGAGAGAACCCTAGGTTTGCATTTGTATAGAAGGCAGCAGCAGCAGCAGCTTGGCAGAAGGTCAGTTTCTGCTCTTTTTCTGCATTTCATTCAGGTTCTGAATTTTTTTTCTAGCAACGGTTTAGCTTCTTCGAGTTTGGCTTTGTCTGCAATTTTTTTTTGTTCTGTAAGCTCAGATTTTTATTTTGTTTGAAAATATTAATTTCTGCACTATTTTTGAAGGATTATATTACTAAGCTTTGAAGAACCTCACTTTGATATGTCAAATTGGTTTTGGTCTTAGGTTTTTAGTTGGTTGAAATTATTATGGAATGTTTCTTGCAATTACTTGCTGGTCTTGAACTGTTGTTTGCTTAAGATAGAACCTTAATATTTATGTTCCCATTCCTCTTCAACTCCTCCTGGTTACACGTAATCTCTTCAATTTTTTGTTATTTACAAATACAATTAATTAGCTGTTAATCATTAAAATCTCTACTCATTTTATAACCTTACTTAACTACACTGTTATTTTTTTTTTCTGTTGATTGAATGTACTTGATGATGTTTGAATGAGTAATTTGTACACCAATTAATTGTTACTAGTAAAAGATTGTTACATGTGTGATGGTTGGTCTTTGGATAAGGAAGCAATCCTGAGATTCTTTAGCATTTTAAATTGTACAGTAGATTCTCATTTTGTTATTTAACTTCCAGAAGGTTGATTAAGTTTATTTTTAAACATGTATTTTTATGTGAATGTTTGTGTGACCTATTGTGTGCTTATTGCCATTTTTCTGTATGAATTTTACTTTAAATTTAATACTGTAATTCTTAATTCTGGCTCCTTTTCGAGCTTAAGCTCAAGTCCGAGCTTGATTATTATTAATGAGTTAAATCAAGCTTTTTTAACGAGCTAAGCTCGAGCTTTCAAAAATTTTTGAGCCGAGCTCGAGCTTGGATAAAATTCAAATCAAGCTTGAGCCATGTGTAAAAGTCACAAGCCAAGCTTGAGCTAGGTTATACTCGCGTCGGCTCGTTTACAGCTCTACTAAGTGCTGTGATAAGCATTTCGTTGGTCAACATATTTGCATTATGACAGCTTCTTTGTCTGCATTATGACAACTTTTCTGTGCCAGTAATTTTGACATTTAGCCCTGACTTGAATTGTTTGCTTTTTCGGCATTCGTGATTATGCACTGGCAGTGGCAGTCATCTTGTTTGTATTGATGCCTTTTTTTTTTTTAAATTCATATCTTGAATACTGTTACTTCTTTGCTTTGAAAGTAGGTTCTTTGAACCGGAGGCACAATGAGATTAGAGAAATGTTGGTTCTGCTCCTCTACTGTATACCCTGGACATGGTATCCAGTTTGTCCGTAATGATGCAAAGGTAAACATTTGAAAGTTTATTATCTCATATTACATGATCCGTCTGAAATTGGTTGCATTTTGTTGTTTTTTGTTGAAGATAATCAATCGCTCTCCCTGCATGAGTATGCTGTTTAGTTAAAACGGGATCGCAACGCCTAATATAGAATTTATTGACATAATTAAGTAATCTAGTTGTATTTAATTAGTTTCTTTTTATTTTAAATTGACTTATAAATCGATTATTGTTTTGTTAACACAAATGTTAGTCATTAATGGGTTAATTTATGGCTTGAGAGTTCTGTGACATATGATCCCTTTATTCTAATATTGGTGCATACAACTCATAATCTTTCATCTATTTGACTGCTAAAAGCTTCCAAGTATGTTATCTTTGAGGATGAATTTTGTCGCTAATGTTTTTCACTACCAATCCTTGTCCAGATTTTTCGATTTTGCAGAGCTAAATGCCATAAGAACTTTAAAATGAAGAGAAACCCACGCAAAGTGAAATGGACAAAGGCCTATAGACGGTTGCATGGAAAGGACATGTCACAGGTTGAGAGACTTTCTTTGCTTTGACTTACTTTTTTGCATGATCTTTGTGCATCTTCATAATAATTTAGTCGAGTTTGAATTTGCATAAATTATATGCCTTTATTCCTGTGGTTCATTCTATCCTTCCTTATTACCTAGGATTCAACCTTTGAATTTGAGAGAAAGAGGAACAGGCCTGAGAGATATGACAGGGATCTTGCAGTGAACACATTGAAGGCTATTAAGAAGATCGATAAAGTCAGATCTGATAGGCAAGCCAAACACATTGAGAATAGGTTTGTTATCTCTTTTGCTCATGATGGAAGTTTTCGAACTGTTAGTTCATTTTATTGATTGAGATTTTGTGTAATCTGGGCAGGTTGAAGGTGAGGAAGCCCAAGGAGAGGAAAGAGGCAAGGAAGGAATTGGAGCAATCTCTTCATTTGGTCAAAACTCCATCAGTGCTTCAAGAAGAGCCCTCTCTTCTTACTTTACCAAAGGTCAAGGTCAGTGTCAAGGTCTCGCAAGAAGAAAATCAAGCAATGGAGGAGTAAATTTGCTCAGCCTTCATTCCATCTGGTGTGGGAGTGGAAATACAATTTTGGTGGTAATACAGAACATTTTCACTTGCAAGTAGCATCTGTTTTTGAGTTTTTGGATTTAACCTCCAAACCATTATTATAAATATAAGGGAAATTTATTATTTCATGTCATGTTTGATATTTGGCCATTATTAATATTTACTTACCTTTTTGTGACAATTATTCTCGAGCTTTTGCTGTTTGGCGCCCTAACATTCAATTCTTCCATCCAATTTTTCGGTATATTCTACTGGAATATTGAAGCACTATTGCTATTCAAATTCAAAGAAAATATATTTCTTTTATTAACTAGAATACCCTTATATTATTGTTACTTAAAAATTAATAATTTGCCCATTATAAAATATATAGCACATTTTAAACCAATAAGGTGAATTTGAAGAAGGTGATTACGCGCTTCAAATTCAATCTTCTCCATGTAGCAGTTTCTCTGTTTTTATTGGTGCAAGGCTAGAGGTAACATAAACCACTGACTTGCCGATTCTTGGAGCTTCTAATCATGGCTTTTGATTTTCAAATTTATACCTTTAATATGTCAACAAACTCTCTCTCATGAGTGCCAAAAACAAATTATGGAGAATCTTTCAGGCTGTTCAAAGAAATTGAGGTGTAAATTCTTGTTTTAATGAAGTTGATACATACATAAATACATGTTATCTAGAAAAAATTGTCTAAGGTATCTAAAACTATGTAAAGAGAAATGAAAAGAATTGCAAAAGATCATTCCATTGCTAAAAGGAGCTGAGGAAGTTACGGCAAACTCAAAGCCCTCTGGCTGGTCCGTTGTCCCAAAATTAGTCATCCAAGTATGTGTCATCTAAGGCGAAGTTGCAGCCAATGAAATGGAGACAATTACTTTCCTTGAAGTCGAGCAAAGACATCAATCAAGTGCAAAATATCTTGCAAGATTGGAGGCTATAGAGTCTAGTCTCCAAGAAAGAGAGGAGTTAGATTGTGTTTATAGAAAGTCAGTTAAAACCAGAGTTTCCCTTCTTAACATTCTGAATCATTAATGGTGTTGCTTAAATCAACCCCTTACAAGATTTTGACCCATAATGTTAATAATTATATTATGGAGGTCTATTGACATTCTGCACATTGCAAACAAAGCAGGAAACTGCTCTTTAAGGTGTGGCAAACATTAAACTATTACTTACTATCTTCAATATGTTAATGGAATATATTAGATGGATGGATTCAATCTTTATGCTATATAATACTTTGATTTTGATTTTTGTCTCTTGGTTAGAGGTAAATATTTCCTTGATAGGCTGTCTCCTGCAAAAGCAAAACAAAACAATGGCTTCTCTTTATCTTCGTTCAAATAGTTTGCCAATTGAATGCTATCCTCTAAAAGTAGCATCACATTCTTGGTTGGCTTTCTTCTATAAGTAAATAACAATGGCTTCTTTCCATCTCCGATCCAACAGCTTGCCCTCCAAGTCTCATCCCCTTTATGTAAGAATTGAGGAACAACTATTTGAGTTGAAAAAGAGTTCACATTCCTCGTCAATAGCCCTGAAATTGGCTTCCCTTAAAGAATTATATGTGTTGGTTGGTGATTTTCTTCAACTGCCTCATTCACAACAAACTTCGTCTTATGAGTCCCAAAAACATGTAAAGGAGGCATTGAATGGATCTTTGGTGATGTTGGATATGTGCAGCAACACTAGAGATTTGTTGTTGCAATTGAGGGAATGGATGCAAGGACTTGAATCATCTATTCGAAGAACACGAGGTGGAGACTCTTGTTTGAATGAAGTCGATACATACATGTCTAAAGTGATTTGCAAGTATCTTATCTTTCATGTTGCAGTCGAAATCAAAGCCCTGGTGGCTGGTCCATTGTCACAAAATTTTTGTCATCCAAGCTTGTATCATCTAAAGAGGAAGTTGTCACCAATGAAATAGAGGCAATTGATTCAGAATTGCTTATTTTGAAGTCAAGCAAAGACATCAATCAAGTTCAGAATGTCTTGAAAGCATTAAAAACTATGGAGTCAAGTCTCCAGGAAGCAGTAGAAGAGTTAGATTGTGTTTGTAGAAAATTAGTGAAAACCAGAGTTTCCCTTCTTAACATTAAAAACAATTGCAAATAGACTCACACCTTATATGAATTTTAGTTTATTATTTGTTGAGACATGCAATTGTCATTTTCCTCTGTTTGGTTCACACATAAGCTTGAATACCTGCAATGTATGTGGATCATGCTTTGCATTTGGTC
>CANUEY010009593.1:0-23273 GCA_948099555.1 Croton setiger | reverse complement strand
CGATGATACAATTTCCAAAAGTTAAACTTTTTCTTCTAACCTTCAGACTTGTCTAGGATGATAAAAAAATAAATATGTAATTATTTAATAAAATCTTAATTGAAAGAATAGATAATTGCTATAGTCATAAAAGGTGAATGGTTGTGCTTTACACGATAAAATTTTATCACATCAATTTAATGCAATAAAAGTGTTTGGTGCAGTTGGTTAACATGCATACTTTTTTTGTTAAAGGTTGTTGGTTCGAGCCTTAGTGTTGTTATTTTTCATATTTATAGTAAGTGGGCCCCACAGGTTTGATTTAATAATTAGAATGGTTCGATTCAAATAAACCAAAGGGTAGACAAGTCATTTTGAAAAAAAAAAACGTTGACTTTGACCGTTGACTAACGGTCAAAGTGGACGGAAGGACCTCAGAGTACAATTTCCAAAAGTTAGGGACTATTTGATACAATTTTAGAAATAGAGGGGCCTTCGAGTCTATTAGGCCAAACCTCAGGGACCCAATAGTAATTACCCCTTTAAATAAACCAAACAAATAATTAAAACCAATTTCATATTTAAATTCTTTAACAAACATTTAAATCTTAATTTTTAGCCTCAAAACGATCTCAAAATAAATTTATGACGTCAAAAACGGATTCAAGACGTCGAAATTAGGTTGGAAGGGCTAAAACATAATTTATAAAAGTTTCTGAGTCAAAAGTGTAATTATTAAAAGTTTAGGACCAAAATGCAATTATACAAAAGTCATAAATCTGTCCAGGAGGGTAATTTTGCAAAGTTCAGAAACTACAGGGGTCAAATTGCAAAAATCAAAACTTAATTCTACTGGACTAAATTGAAAACAATGTAAAATTCATGCTGTTGGACTAAAATGCAAAAACATTTAAAGTTCAGGGGTTCAAAACAGGGTTTACCAAAATCCAGGCACCAGAAATGATATTTACCCAAAACGGCGCCGTTTTGGCCAGCCGCAACCCCCCTCTGCATGCCTCGCGCCCGCGCGCGTGCCTGGATCAAAACGCACGCCCTTGGTGTCGTTTTGATACGCGTGCCAGCCCGCCTACCAGACTGCTTGCCTGGCCCTGAAAACCTAACTCTCCAGCCAACTTCCCGACCACCGTACGTCCTCCTCAAGTGGCTTTCCGGCCAACTAAAACCACATTTCTCTTTACACACCATCTAGCTAACCATCAGAGCCAAATTCCCAGAAACTCTCTGGATCAAAAGATACAAGTCCTCAAAATTGGCTCCTCAACACTGCCTACCCAGAATTCCAGAATCTACCTAACTCTCAACCCAACTTCCAGCCACTTTTCCGGCCACCTCCGGTGGTTTTCTGGCAAACTAAAAAGACAAATCTCTAGAAAAACATACCCTCTACAAACTCATACAGCCAAAATTCACAAAGGTTTCACCAAATGGAAGTTATAACCCTCTAAAGTTGGTACCTCAAAACTACCTAAGAAACCAGATTTTGAACAAGAATTTGTTTCTCTCAATTCCCACGATTTCCAGCCAATTTCTTTCCACTCTAACACATTTAAACACTTCCTAAACTACCCAAAAACATGTAAGAATAGTTGTTTTGAAGATTTCCCAAAGATTTTCCCACTTTTCTCTTTCTTTTTCTTCCTTTCTTTTCCCTTTTCTTTCTTTCTTCTTCTATCTTCTTTCCCTACATTTTTCCTTCTATTTTCCCACTGAACCAGACTTATTTCCTGCCCTTTCCAGCTTCTACTCAAGTCCCAAGGGATGGCCAGCAGCTGGTTACAAGATTAGCATACCAAAAGCTAACTAAATTTGGTTATAACTTAACTTAACACTTAAGTTTCCTTCTTCCTTTTCTTCAAATCATTCAACCTCACAAAAAAGCCTATAAATCCATTCCAGCAGCTATTTCAAATACATTTTGGTGTCAAAATAATATGTAGAACACGTGTCTGAAGTTTCGTAAAAATTGGAATCCGAAAAGATGTCGCGGTTTGCTCGGTGCCCTAAACCGAGTCCGAAACTCGACGATTTTTACGGAAACAAAACCGTACGGCGTCGTCGCACAATTAGGGTTCCAAAACTCTTTAAAACATGTTAATAATCATATATCAAAATATCAAAATCATTTGGTTCATATTTGACGCGATTTCGGCATTTTCCGATCGCGCAGGTCCGAAAATCCTAATTAGCTCCGTTTGTGTCTTTCAACGGCACACGAGCCTATAACATAACTTTTTGTAAAGAAAAGAAAAAAATTGTATTACAAAGATACGTAGGTGACCCCCTTCAGTCTCGGTTGAAAATTAATAAAAATTCCATTTGCATTTCATTATATTTGCCAATTAAAGAATAATAAAGAAAAAAGAGAACGAATTATGCATTAATGAATCTTTTTCTTTAATACATCTATATCACAAAACAAGAGTTGGCTCACCTCTTCACTACTATCAAAGTGTGATCGTAATTCCTTCAATGACCGCCTGATCCACGAAGTTCGAAGGTTTAATCTGTACCACCTCCGCACCGCTGGGTTCAAGCTAAGGTTTGGTCCCAAGTCTTTAGGACTGGCAAAAGGGAAGTATTCATAGGCCCAAGTCTATAGGTAAAAAATGGAAAGTAAGAACAAATAATGACAAAGTAAGGGAAGGGTCTATTCTTTATAGTTACCTCCCAAAAGTAGTATGTGCCTCCTAATGCACCTCTCTGACAGCTGAGATAGCACATTTCATCATACATCCGGCTCAAGATGGCACCTAACAAATCATATTCCTAAAGTTGGGATAGGTCCTCCAAACTCTTTAAAATTGATGGGTTAAAACCAGTCCTTCCTGTTCGACCAAAAGGTTGTAGCAAACATTAAAAGAAGGGTAAATCTAGCTACCTGCGAAGCTCTCAAAGCACCGTTACGGTACCCAGCATACACTTGGCTAGCCTGTGTAGATAGCCAATGCCTTGACATTGAAAGAAGTGGGGCAGATGAGTGCGCTGCAATAGTCTGGGTCATATCTATGCCAATTAGCTCAATAATTCGAACTGAAGGGATCTCAAACCGCCAATCCTCGTACAGCTCGATGCATCGATTACCGAAAGGGATTCTGGTAATCACAAAAAAATCAATAAGGGTCATTGTCCTCTCTCCAAAGAAGAAGTGGAACGTGTTTGTAGTGTCCCACCATCGCTCAGCTAAAGCACATAGTAATTCCTTATTAGTGACTTTGCCAGGTTCCACAAAGTTCAAGTGATGCAAACCCAATGGACAAATTATGGCTCCCACTGGATCATCGGGATTAAGGATGTCCATCGGAATGACAGCCATAGTATGCTCGGTGGCAGAAATTTTAATGGCCAGATCCTGAGATAGGAGAAGTTATTAAAAAAAATCGGTATGACGGACTCACCCGGGCATATTCTTCAGTAGTCGAGATATAGGAATCGGGATCTGCTAAAAGATCAGTGTTTTTGATATCCAGGGACTGTAGAATCTTGCTACCCGTAGAGTCGTTATCAGAAGACATCTTGGAATAGGAGCTCTTTAGAAAGAAAAGGAAAGTTTCTAGAAAAAGAAAGAGAAGTTTAGAGAAAGAAGGAGAGATTTAGGAGGGATGAGTGAAAATGAAAGCTCCCCCCTATTTATAGGCAAAATCTTGGAAATGCGAGTCTTCCCCGCGCGTCCGGACACCGACCTTAAAATTTGTGATTCAGAACACCACTAAGCTCCATAAATCACATTTATGTCGCCCAATGGGGGCAACAGTGAATACTCGAATTTTGAGGCCCGGAAAACTGAGTCCCTCAGACCGCAAACAGTCGAGCCAGACCGGACGTCACCAGAAAACAGTGCCTGAAGTATGCCTTCATGGTATTAGAAATGTCCGGGATTTTACGAGGGTCACAGAAATGCTCTCTAAAAAGCCATCGGAGTCCCGGAACGTCTCGAAAAGGTTCCGGAACCAAAAACGCGCGAGTTACTGAGGCAGGGCGCCCCAGTCCACCCTCCGAGGGCACTCCGAGCCGCCGTCCAGGGTGCCCTTAGCCGCCCTCCTGAGGCGCTCTGGGCCACCCTGATTTGACTTTTGGCCAAAAATACCCTATAAATACCCCATCCAACACCCTTTTTCCTCACACCTTGAGTTGTGTTGACAGTCGCTCTCTTCTCCCTTTTTTTCCTACAATGATTCTTCATCTTCAAGCAATTCTTTACTGTGTTATACATTGCATTGCTATGATAACTTGCATTCATTCATATAATCACATAGTAAAATAAGTCCAAATCAAACTGAAGCTGCGAAGCGGACACCAAATACCACATGTATGATCCTAAACTCAATCTTTTTGATTTGATTCTCTTCTACCCCTTCTCAAATCATGCATACATGACATCTTGCATAGCATACTCACGTTTTTGGCCTTAAAACCTAAATAAATCAATCTTTTGGCCGCAGCGCCACCTCAAATCACACTTTTTGGCCCCAAGGCCCAAATAAATCACTCTTTTGGTGCAGTGCCACCCTGAAAATCACATTTTTGGCCCTATGGCCTAATAAACCCCTTTTCTCCAGTGGAAACATACCAAAACACATATTTTGGCCAAAAGGCCTAAAAATTAACCTTCCCTAGCGGAAATGCCTAAAAATCACACTTTTCGACCACGAACGTCGATAAACTTCTTTTTCAGCCACAGGCCTAAATTTCACACTTTTTGACCATGAACATTGATAAACTCCTTTTTCGGCCACTAGGCCTAGAAAATCACACTTTTCGACCAAGAACGTCGATGAACTCCTTTTTTGGCCACTAAGCCTAAATTTCACACTTTTCGACCACTAACGTCAATAAACTCCTTTTTCGACCTCTAAGCCTAAATTTCACACATTTCGACCACGGACGTCGATAAACTCCTTTTTCGGCCACTAAGCCTAAATTTCACACATTTTGACCACAGACGTCGATAAACTCATTTTCCGGCCACTTGGCCAAAATTCAAATTCACACACGCATAGCATGCATACATGCATCCCTCCCCTTCATCTCGCCTTTAAATAGGCAAGTTCGAACTACATTGACCTTGATCTCTCATTTAAACGAGAGTATGTAGACATGTTCAAGATCTAACCCCGAATAGCAGGTCCACCATCAACATTCTTCAAATCTCTTCATTCCTGCATTACATACATTTAGGAGAAGAAACATTTAGATGAATGCATAACATAACCTCCGAATCCACCTCGAGTTCGAGACTTATGTCTTTCATCCATTGGGGCGGTTGACTTAGAAATAGGTTAATCGCAAAAGGAGTCACTAGGGGTTCTTTCTCAAATTTTTTCTCTTTATCAAAATAAATTAAGTGGCGACTCTACACACACACACATCACCGCCAATGAACATCCCCGGCCAACCCGTCCTCGCAGGCGGGACCCGGCAGCTCGGAAAGGGGAACCGAATTTTCCGGTGAGAGTTCACATTTTGTTACCGATCACCATTCTGAAATTAAAATGTGTTTTAGAGGTTTTGTAAATTATAGTTGGTAGTCGGTATCGGTAATCGATAGTGAGGTAAAAAAAATCGGTTACCGACACCATTCGGTATAGGTAATAATGATGGAAAAATAGTATCAATTAACCGATTATTGACCGATCAGTATCGATTATTGATTGCTCAACCCTACTCGTGCCAACTCGTTAATTCAAAAAAAAAATTACATAAAAATCTTTCTTTTTCTGCTAAATCTTCTAAAATAAAAAATTAAAAAGTGATTTAATTTTTACTGTTACTATATTTTTATCAAAATTACTGCTACTATACTACACTAGAAATTTTTGGTCTAAGACCGGATTTGATATTGAAAAACTGACGTGTCAAAAATATTCACACCATTTAACTCTCTATATTGGACTGCTACGTGGATTTTAATCAAATTCGGCTAAATTTATTTTGGTATTTATATGAACAAATCAAGTTAGATGATATTTTTAGGTGCTTAAAACACACATGTTAATGATTTTTTTTTTTTAACAGCCAAATGTTAATAGAATTGATCATATGATTTACTAGTATAGTTATTTCCAATTGTACTCTTATTATAAGTGTAGATAATTATTTTTAATAGAATTTTGGTTTGAGCAAATTTTTAAATAATGAAATTTTACTTTCAGCTTTTATTATATTTTAATTGATTTGCTGGTGGGTTTTTGTTAAAACGTAAAAGCTAAGTTGCAAAATTTATAAAAATTTTAAAAAGAAAAGGTATATATGTAAAAAATTTTAAATTCTACGTAGGTATTATCCCCTTCTTCTTCAACTATCATTCTTCTCTCTTCCTCCTCTCTTTTCTTCTCTCTACCTTCTCTCTAACTACAACAGATCCGAATACACATCGCATTTACAGCCACCACCATCTTCAGCAGACCTTAAGTCTTCTCTCCTCCTCCCTTTCTTTCTGATTGAGCAGTCTTGGCTCAACACCTGCAAGGACCCTCACTTTTCTCCAAGTTCGATCTCGATTCTCTGTTCGATTCATCAACTGAGTTGTCTCGGTAGTAGACTGTCGAGTTCGAGAGAAAAATCGATTCGATGCTTCTTTCTATTGTCGGCTGGAGCGATGTCTGTCTCATAGAGATTCACACCAAACACTGTTCCAATCACGCTCTTGATATCGTTGCAGAAAGAAGCAATTGTTAAGAGATAGGGTAAAATTATGTATTGATATTGATGATTGTTCAATCTTCAATTTGGGGTCTTTTGCATTTTCAGGTGAAGTTCTATCAATTAAGAGCTCTCCACATGTTACTGATGTATCTATAGTTAAGATAGCTTTTAAGTGCACCAAAATTAAGGAGCTTGATATTAGTTATTGCTATGAAATAGCTCCTGGAATGTGATCTTCTGAGAAAACTGAGCTGAGAAATGGAAATTAAAGACGGGGAATTTGGACAAAAAAGAAAGGTGAAGTGTGAAAATTGAAGAAATCTAACGAACTAGAACAAATATAGAGATTAATTAAAAGTATTGAAGAAAAACATTGATTAAAATCTCCGATTTTAAGAAGATTGAAAGATAAAATTATGAAAAGAAAAAGTTACCAAACAGAGACAAACCAGTGCCAACTTGAATACCAATCAAGTTGGGGAGATTGAGGATGAACGGCGTAGATCTTGCACAGACTAGAGGTGGAGAAACAGTGCAATTGCACAGATAGATCTTGAATGTCATAGATTTTTGGAGGAACAGAGTGGAAAAAGTGCACTGGACTTTAGTTTCTAGACCAGCAAACAACTAAGTCACAAGAACAAAATTGAACTTGGATGGCTCCATCAACAAGCACAAAACAAAGCTTGTTGTGAAAATGGTGTTTTTATGGTGTTTTTATGCAGAGATAATAAATTAGAAAATTAAAAATTTTTAATGTAAAAATAATAATAATTAAAAACTAAAAATTAATAATAATAATAATAATAATAATAATAATAATAATAATAATAATTAAAAATTTAAAAATTGAAATTAAATATACACATAAAAAATTAAAAAAAATCTGATAATATATTAATATAAAATTTAAAGATTTAAAATAAATATAATACAACAGTAATATTATCCTTTTAATTTAACTTAACAATTTTAAAATTATAAAAATCTGTTAATACAATTTTTAAAATACACAAACTCATTATATTACACAAAACTTTAAAAATTTATAAATAATTATCCCAAACTTAATATAGTTTCATAAATCCTAAAATGCGAAAAAGAAATAAAAAATTAAGAAACTAAAGCTAAAGAATATATTAGTAAGACATCACAGACAAAACAAACAGAAGCAGTCCCCCCACAAAAAGCACATTCTTTCCCCTTCGCTCATTATCTCTCTCCGGGGAAGGTAGTGGGGGTGGGGTTGGGGGGTGACCGATCCAGTCAAAATTCAATATTTACATTAAACAATACAATTTTACGAAACAGAAACGAAACCCCGTTTTCTCCTTGTTTCTTAAAATATACAGAACAGCGTTTTACTTCTCCGTCTCCGTGTAGTAGCAGACAGCACCCGGTATTTTTTTTTTTTTTTGGTAGAAACTTTAAGAGAGAAGAACAAGAAAACCTCTCTTTTTCATTTTCTTTCTTCGCTGTTCCATTACTTCCCTTATTTTTTTTAGAGTTGTTGTGTTGAAAATTCTTTGGAATTTTTTCCCCAAAATTTTTATCTGAATCCGATAGAAATAAGGAAAAAAAAAAAAATTGTCTGTGTCGGATAGTTGATTTCTTCTGTGTGATTGTGTTGTATATCACCGTCATAATCTCACATCCTATCTTGACGTAACAGGAATAAGAAAGCTTAAAATTCAATAAACGTTAGTAACATCATTGAGTTTTTTTATAGGAATTCCCATTTTTGTGCCTTCTTTTTCTCTGTTAATCCTTCAATCTTCTGATCCCAATTGAAAATTAAAATTTGATTTCTGGGTATTGCCAGAATTACAATCTTATTTTTTTTCCCTTCACCATAGGAAAGCTCTGATGAATATTCATTTTGAGTTTCTGGGTATTGCCAAAATCTCATAACAAGACCATTTTTAACGATCAGTTGAGAAACCCAGTTGAGTTATTGATCCAGTTTATTAAGTCAAAATGAAAACCGTTTCAATTGATTACTGGAGGAATTATTTTAGAACCGCTAATTCTGATATTTTCGGTATCATCGATTTTGCGATCATCGTCGCAGCTTCTGATTGTCCAAAGGAATTTCGGTCTCGTAGAGATCGAATTGCTGAGCGTTTATTCTCTACTAAATTAAGCAGATGCTCCGGTTGCAATCGGGTAGAGCTGGCAGTGCCGGCTCATGAAGGTGAAAATGATGATTGCAAAAGAAGAGATGGAGGCAATTGTGTTCTTGATGATGATGATGAACATATCGATGGATGTGAACTGGAGGCTGGGGGTAGTAAAGAGAGCAAGGTCAATAGTTGCAATAGGGATGACATAGATATTGATCATGGAGAGGTTAATGTTAATGATCAGTTGTTAAGTAATTACAGTTATGGTGAAGCTGAAGCCTTGACTGATTTTATTGAAGAGGAGTCTCAAGTAGTTGGTGAAGTTTTGAGGATCAAAGACATCCTTCTCAACAGCCGAGATGAGGTTTCCTTTCATCTCTCTTTGTTCTCTCAAACTTTTCCTACTTCTTAAGTTGTTTTTTCATCTTTCGTTGATGATAAGATTGTTGTAATGTGTAGTTTTATGAATTATGCAACTGGGTCTCGTCTGATTGGTGCTTTGTTTACCTATATGCCTGATGATGGTTCTTTGATTTTCTTTTTCTTTTTGTCAGTCTGATTCAGTATTATTTGAATCATTGAGGCGCCTTCAATTAATGGCTCTGAGTGTGGATACATTAAAGGTTTCATACATTTTATTATTATTATTTTTTTTTTATATATGGATTACTTGTGAAAATTTGTTCAGCAATTGGTTTTTGAAGTAATTAGTTTGGTTCTTGGATTAATGGAGTTGTCATTCATCAGGCAACTGAGATTGGAAAAGCTGTTAATGGCCTCCGCAAACATGGATCAAAGGAGATTCGCCATCTTGCTCGAACTCTTATAGAGTATGATATGTGCTTATCACTTATTTATTAGAATTAATACTTTTAAGATATTGTGACTTTGTCGCGTATCGATTTATTATTCCTTGCCTTTTTAGGATTGATTTGTCTATTAATATCTTCATGTGCTCTAATAATGTTCGCTTTGGTTTGTTCCGATTAAACGTATGATTGTATATCTGTTTCTCCAATAACAGAATTAAGTTTGGAATTGTCCTTATTCTTTAAATGTTGTGTGTCGTTTCATGTTTGTGTTTTTTTTCGAACTGTTAATAAACGTTGGAAAAGAGAAGGGGGGTGGTGGTGGGGATTGGGGCGGGCGCGGGCACCTGGACTTACTGCAATGTTATTTTGGGATATGAGTCCTATATCCAGTTCCATTTTCATTTTTGAGTTATTTCTGTTGACTGCAATTTATGTTTTTAAAGTTATTTTCGGATATCTAAACTAAGCTTTTGTGGATGTTAGTGGATGGAAGGTTTTAGTGGACGAGTGGTACAGTGCTACGAACGTTTTCAAAGGTAGGAACTTAGCAAGTCAACATTATTTACTGGAGTTGTTTTTAGGAGTGAAAATATATCTGGGATCTAACTGTTCATGCATTTATAGGTGATGAAGGGACTCCCGAGTCCCTGAATCCTTCTGTTGTTGATGATGAGGAGGAGGAAGGGCTTCCATCTCCTCCATTAGATGAAGGAGCTTTCTTTGCCACTCAACCAATAGAGCTCTCACAAGTATGTATACTTTTGTATTTAATTCATCTTTTGTATAGTAAATTTGCCTCAGGCAGTGAACTGACTGATTCTACTTTTTGGATGTGGTGCGAAGTTCTTTGATGGCATGGATGACTTTGGAAGTGAGTTGAATTTGCTCTCTTTTATGTTTCTCATGGATAGCTTTCGCTATTCGGTTCGTTTTTTGAATTCCCCACTTGTTAGATTCATAATTATATGAACGGGGAATGTTGTTTCAGATCCTCGAAATCGTGGGGAATTCATCAAGAACCATGAAAATGGAAGAAAATCATCGGTGGAGAGTCAAAATATCACAAAACAAAAACAGCAGACTCCTAACCAGGGGAATGTCGTTGCTAAGGATAATAAGAGTCAACAAGTGAAGAGGGAAGAAGATGTTGTGAAGCCAAATAAGCCCTCAACCACTAATTCTGGTCCCAGGAGACCTCTAAAACAAAGCATCGAGCAAAAACCGAAAAATGAATCAAAGATAGTGCGCAAAACAGATAAGCTTGCCAGCCAAAGAAAGCCTCCAACAGATGTAAGTACAAAATATTTACTGTAGTTTGATGCGTTCGCTAAAACTCTATCTGATATATCTATCATTCTGCTAGAAATCGAAGTGTTCAGAGGAAGAAATGAAGCTCGAAGCAACTAAAAGAAAACTACAGGAGAGTTACCAACAAGCTGAGAATGGTGAGTTTATCCTTTCAAAATTTTCCATTTAGCAGAGCATGAAACATCACTAAGTACATATTCTTTTGTTCAAACAGCAAAGAGACAACGGACGATTCAGGTCATGGAATTGCATGATCTCCCTAAACAGGGGCTTGTACACAAAAATCCACACATGAGACCAGGAAGCCATAACCGGCACTGGGGACATGGTCGGCGGTAATGACTTATGCAAATTGCATTTTAGAATCCCTTTGAGAGTCATGGAAGAGGACATTGATCCATGCGAAATTACAATAATAATTCAATGATTGATCCTCTGAGGAACAAACAAAGTTTGTATTGGAAGGGGGAAAATAATCATACATTTGAAACTATATATATTGTCCTGTTTCAAAAAATTGAGTATAGACATTTTCCTGAGGAAATTTGTAGGGCATGTAGCTTATGCAGGGTAGATTCTTCAGACTGCTTCTCAAAAAAAAAAAAAAAAAATCTCATTTTGACTCCTTGGCAATGCGGTATATATGAATCTGCACAGAATAACAAGATAGATGCTACTGTAGACTTAGCTTCGATTGTATAAGATAGATTATCAAACTTTCTAAATTTTAGAAAGTTGGTTGACTCAACCATGTTTAGTTGACTATCATTCTTTGTTTGTGTCTACAGCTTGTTTAGATATTTTGAAGATGTGAATGTGAATCATCTATGAATCAAATGAGACTTTTTAAGACAAAAAAAAAAAAAAAATGAAACTTATAATAACAGGTCATGCTTTTTAATATTATTAAATGGACAGTCATTTTTTAGAATGATTTACCATTATTTGTTAAATTTTTATAGGACAATTGGAATTTGATTTTTATTTTGAATTAGTCTACATGTTTCGTTTTGGAAAATAATTAAAAATATCTCAATAATAAAAATTTGAAAGACGTTAATATGGTAACATAGTTTGATTTAATATGGTAACATTTAATATAATAATTGGATTAGTTTGATTATATAAATTCTCTCCGATTCCTATAATTAGTTCCATTTTCATTTTGTAAAATATTAAGTCAGCTTTTATTTTTGTTTATAGATAAAATTATTTACTTTTATGCCCTTATTTAGATAATTATTTTCTATTTCTTTGAAAGAAAAATTTAATTATATTTTATCGTAAATGAGAATAGAAAAATACAAGAATTGTTTCCACAATAAAATTTGATAAAATTAATAGATAAATGTTACTTAAAATTTTAATAAATTTTTTAAAAATACTCTCTGTATAGTTTCTTTAACAAATATTTCCATTTTTATGTATTATTTATACAGAAAATTTACCATTTCAGATAAATTTTGAAAAGTGAAATATGGCAAATTTATTTACAAAACATGTTAAATTAGCCCTACATTTCTCTATCCGCTTCTCCATCTCACATCTCATCCGTTCTCCATTTTGTTTTTGCTCTTTTCTTTTCTTTTTTATCTCAATTGCTTATTCTCTCTCCTCTTCTTCTCTCAATGTTTTTTCATTTCATTTCCTTTTTCTTATCGTTGATTGATTTCTTTGTCATTTTAAATTGAATCTTAGAACTTATATTGTTATAGTTAGTGATCCAGTTGAATGAAGTTTCGTTGATATTCTTCTGATTTTAGCTAGCTGAATCTGAGAAATAAAATTATACTGAGGATAATACTCTAAGATAGCCAACCCTTATGTTTGTTATGTTTTTAATTTATTGGTTTTTTTTTTTTTCAAATGTGCACACAAAAATTGAAAAAATTGCCCGCACTTTGTGATAATAAAGTGAATTTTTTTTTTATATATTCACATACACTTTAAACTCACTAGTATATTTGGAAAAAAATTGTGCACACTAAGTTAAATTACTTTTGATTTTTATAAAAAAGCTACTCACATATTATAAAAAGTCTACATTTTCTATAAACAAACTGCATACAATTTTCAATATGTAAGGAGTAGCATGTCTTTTAAAATGGAAAACAAAATTAATTGGAGTGGCTTCTTGTATAATTTATTATCTCTCCTGACTTGTTTCACTTTTTCTATTTAAATCAAATTTTATTACACTAGAAATATATAAGTAATTTTAATTCAAAAGATGTTTTTTCCTTAATTTGTATGCAAAACACACTTTTTCTAAATAAACAATATTGAGTGAGTATATTTTTTATGTAAAATAATACTTTTTGTCAGAGGGTGGAGAGAAATGACACTTGTTTGGAATATGAGATAACAATGTTTTCATTTATATTACGATTTTACAAATTGTTAAAAATTCTTATTTTTTGAATTTTACAACAAATATGTCAAATTTTACAAAAATTTACCAAATAGCATTACAATTCAAAAATATAACTTACATTGAGACTAAATTGAAAGAATATACTAAAAACTGTAGGCTGGTCCACGTACACATCAACTCAATATTTGATTTTTGAA
Organism: Croton setiger; assembly: GCA_948099555.1. Classification (NCBI taxonomy): domain Eukaryota; kingdom Viridiplantae; phylum Streptophyta; class Magnoliopsida; order Malpighiales; family Euphorbiaceae; genus Croton; species Croton setiger. The sequence continues at coordinate 9,817 of CANUEY010009593.1, read as the reverse complement.
TTCAATGTTTAAGTGTCAACTATAATTATCAATTGATATTGATATTGTTAATGTTAGCTTAACTTAGTGGACACAACAAATAAATTGATTTCTTTCGATTTCGTCTAAAATTAGAAATTATAGTAAATTTGAGAGAATTTTGCAATATATTTATGGAAACTCTAAGTAAATAGTACATATTTTATAGTAAAATTAAAATATTAGCATATATTTCTAAAAATTAATAAAATAACATATTTTTTATAAAAAAATCCAAAACTACCCCTGGTATATATACAAGTATATATACTCGGGTATATATAGACTATATATACCAATATATATATATATATATATATATATATATATTTTGGTATATATTAGTATATATACTCTTATATATACTTGGTTAAATGTCATTTTTTGTGATATATATAACTTATATATATTTTGTAAACAGTATATATAAGTTTGATTATAGTTTTATTAGTTGAAGTTTTATAGTATATATTACTAGTATATATTGTTCATGTATACTTGTATATACCAACAAATGAAAAATTTATGTATTATGTATGAACAATGTATTATAATTTGTGAAGTCCATTGCTATGACTTGTGGAGTATATATGGTTTTATATATACTGGGTAATATTATGTAGTATATATGTCAGTATATATGGTTCATATATACTGTCATATATACCAACAAATGGAAATTATATATGACAGTATATATAAATCATATATACTGTTACAAATACTATGTATGAACAATGTATGCGAATTTGTGAAGTATATGTAATTGTATATATGATACTAGGTTACGAGTTATTTTTGTGGTATATATATCAGTATATATTGTCTATATATACTGTCATATATACTAACAAACAAAATTTTGAAATAGATTTTGATGGCAAACAGTTTTGAATCATTACTTAGAACAACAATGCAAAAACCAACAACATCATTTACAAGTCATCATTTACAAGTCATTGACGGCAACAATAAGAAAGAGGAAATTATTCTTACAGAAACAAGCAATTAACCTTAAACTAGAATTTACACAAAAAGTTCAATTATAGTTCTTTTCAATTTCAAATCAATTTTGAAATTAATAGGGGAATTTTCTACAGAAAACAGAGAAGAAGAAAAGGAAAGATCCAAAACCCTTAAAAACAGATAATTGAAGAAAAAAAAACGAAAGAACTTGAAGAACAGAAAAACGAAAGATTTGTGACAAAATAGAAATTCAAAAGAGAAAGAGAATCGAAAATCAGAACTTGAAGAACAAGAAAACGAAAGATTTGTGACAAAAAATTCACATATTATTTATAAATTAAATTAAAAACCTAAAATAGAGAAGGAGAAGAAGAAAAGATGGGTATTATAGACTATCTATAAAAAATATATCATTTTGTTAATTAATAAAAATAAATGACATTTCATTTATTAAATTTAAAATGTGTGCTATCTGTTATAATTTCTCTACACTTTAATGATAAAATTTTTATTTCCACTCTTTTTACTATTAAAAATTTGATATGTACAATGAGCAAAATATTATTGTTTAAATATTAAAATTTATACATACTATGGAATTTTAGAAAATGAAATTACCACTTAATTTTATTTTAATTTAGAATGAGGATATTTATTTTAAGAGAAAATAATAGCAAACCGTTCATTAAAAATAGAGAACTATTCCACTAGTACAAAATTTAAGAAAATCCCAAATACTCGCTCACTTTTTCTATTCACCCTTACGTTTTCCAATTATATTAATCTTTTTCCTGGACAATCAATTTTTATATACGATCATGGTAAAATGAAAGAAAAAAAAAAAGGTTGTTGATAAGGCAAATTAGAAGAAAGTCAAATGCTGTGAATGGAACACATAGAAACATGTCGGCTGCAAGTGGAATTCATTTTGACCACATTATTATTCCTTTTACCAAATTTATAAACCAATTCTTCAACACAAACACGGCTTATAAAAAAAAAACTTCTCCTCCAAAATAAAATACTAAAAAAAAATTCTTAATCAACAAAAAATCAGTCTAATACGAAGGATATTTAATTATTCTTACTTGAAATAAGTTACAATTAGTGAAATAGCTGATATTCTATTTTTTCATTAAAACAATAGTATTTTAATTTGCTTTGAAATATATAATTTAATATAAGTCAATATAACTTCTAACTTATAACTTAATATTAATCAAACATATATTAAAATTATCAATCAATATAACTCAATATGAACCAATATCTCAAACATCTCAAATATTATATAAACTAATATCTCAAACATTATAAATTAATATCAATCAATGTAAATTAATAATACTCAATATAAATGAATATGAATAAATAAGAATCAATAATAATTGATATCAATAAAATCAATAACTATCAATAAAAATTTATTTACAGATCATCTTCATTGTTATCATCTCTATCATATCGAAATTTTAGTGACATTGTCCATCACCATAATTTTTCACCGGTGATGAAATCTAAAAAATATATATTATTGGAAAACTCTCAATTTGAAAATTTAAAATATAATTTTACATTCTATTGACTTCATTGTATGCAGCAGAAAAAGTAAAAAAAAGTCATAGGGGACTTTTTTTAACTCCAATGAATGAAAACAAAGTAGGAGTTGTGCAAATATCACTTAAATTTTGAATTTTGACAAATCAACTTGAATTGCAATCTATTAATGATAATTTGAATGTTTAAGTGTTATTTTAACAAGACAAGATAAAGTAAAAAAGAGATAAGTCCAAAAAATCAAGTGTTGAAGCAAATAAATTAATATAGCATGCTACATATATATCTCGCACATTACATATGCAAAAAATCATTACATCCCAGCCAAGATTTCATCTCGTGTGCTATCCATCTACTTGGCTTACTAAAAGAGGATCTTGCACACTACAACTGTGTCTCACATCTACATATGTCCAAATTAGACCATACTACTTTGAGCAAATTTTCTCATGCAACATTTGTTGGGTTGTTACATTCACACATGCAGACTTCTTTAATTTAGGCATGTAGCACGCGCTACACCATTGTCACGCACGCTACACTATTTGAATCAATTCCAACGGCTAGAACATTGAAAGCAAGCATACTTTAGAACTTGTTTCAAGTAGAGGAAGTCAGAGTGAGGTAGCACATGTTACACCAATGTCTTACGCACTACCTTAGTGAAATTCCTAAAGCTCTTCATTTCAGATGTCCAACGACTATAAGGATTGATGTAAGTATAAATACCATTCCCTACAACCATTAAGAGGTTACACAACTAGAATTCAAGTGATTTCAATCTCCAACAACCTCTTTCTTTAAACTTCATCTTTGTAATAAATTCTTATAGGTCTATTGAGTGTGCCTTAAAAGCTCAACATTTATTGTTGGTGATTAGTTAAAACTAGCTAGGAAACTCTTTGTAATTGGTTTGTGAGTTATCCATAAATTCTAAGTTTGAAGTTATCTTAGAAAACTTCTTTCTTTCTAATTGTTTGATATAGTTAAACCTAATTTTTGTGGAATTGGAGGTGTGGATTTAGACTTGAGTTATAGCCGAACCACTATAAAGTTCTTTCTACACAACCAACTCCTCTAAAACTCACTAATCTCTTCAAAAAAATTTTAAAACCCAACTAATGCACACCCTCTTAGTTGCCTTAGGGACAACAATAGATAACAAAATGACTACTGTCGTTTGGGCTTCATTTCAGAGGCATCACATCATAAATTCATCATCGAAAAGATGGTGAATTAAAGTCTTGGAATTTTTCAGATCATGCAAACACCTGAACCCAATTATACATTTCTTGTCATTCTTATTATCGATATTCGATGATCTGTGGTTGATCGAAGTTAACATTGCCTAAGCTGATGACTAGCATTGCCTAAGCTGATGACTAGCGATGCTAGTTGGCCATTCCTAATGATAAACGGTGGCAATCAATAGTTAAGAAGATGGTCTTTGTTTCAAGTTCCAAATTTTGAAATATGGATTTGGTTTTTTATTTTTTTTAAATAATAATTAATAAGTACCATTTCACCCTATGAAAGATGTGTTTTCAATTTTTTTAATGAAAGTAAAAAATTGTGTTATTCTATATTATTTTTTAAAATGATTAAGATAAATTTTGGTTTATTTTGAGTATATAATAAAGCTCACAAGTGGACAGATTGCAAATGCAGAGTCCCACACTTTGAAAAGTGAAAACGCCTTTAAAATGTCGAAAGGCTGATTACTTTTCTGAATAGAATAATTTGGATCAAGCATAAGGAAAAAGTTGGGTAGAGGATATTTTTTATTTGATCAGATAATGCACTTCCTTACAAATTATCTTTTTTTTTTTTTTTGACATCAACTCATAAATTATCTTATGGTTATACTATAATTATATTTACATATAATGCACTCTAAGGAATCAAGGAATATATATTAGAATATAATGTTTTTTCTGAATTTATTTCAAAAGTGTAGAATATACACTTACAATTTTGGTGGGAATATGAATTATATGCTCGGAATTTCTCTCAACTATATATTCCATAAGAATGTAAATTTAGAATCATATTTGTAATATTGCACAATAAATACAACTTCGTTCATATGTATGATTGAATAAATAAAATGAATAATATTCATAAAAATATTTATTATTTAAACTTTTAGGAAATGTGAAAAAATAAAATGTAAATAGCACAATTTTGTATTGTTTTTTGACGGAAGGATAGAGCATATATATATTTCTGTCAGATATCTAATTATTTATTTTCTTAACATTGACATTTTTTGTTTTCAAAAAAAGAAAAGAAATGGTAGTTGATGAACACGTGTTGGTATATGCATTCAGATGGCAACTTAAAAAATGTGACACGCAACGCGGCCGCTGAAATCATTTGTAGACACTTGATGAAGTCGGCCAGAGAGATAGGGGACCCACTTTTTGTGCTCACTTAACAGGTTAAACTCAAGTTTATGGTGTTATTCAACCCTTTTCCTTTATCTTCCCTTCCGCTTCCAGAAAATCAAAGCATATATTTACTATATACTTAGCAATCAAATTAAGCCATTAACACATATTTTAAAAATTTAGTAAAATAGTACATACTTTTTTAATATACTAAAATTGCCCCATAACCTAATAAGTCCGTCAGATGTAATAGAAGTTGCTGCACCACCGTCTTTTTCCCAAAATCTATTTCTTCACTTCTTTCAAATTTCTTTTCAAATTCTTCCCCCGTTTTCGATGATCGTCCTTCAGATTCTTTTTCATATCTTCAGTTTTTCCATCCACTTGAATTTTTCTATTTCTTTCCGTCAACAATTTTCTTAGATTTTTAAAACTAGAAATTCTAATTTTCATCTCTCAATTCTTTCAATGGTAAGAAAACCTACATACTGTTGTATGTAGTGAAGAAAGAGAGATATGAAGTAGAGTGTGAACTATAGATGCTTGATTTTTATTTCAAAAATGCCTGATGATAATAAAAATTCAAGTTTTGTGAAATTTCCAAGATTCCAGTCAAATCAATTTCCTCATTTAAAAAATATATAAAAATATTCTAATATTTAGTTTTTTTAAGAGTATTTTAAAATTTTCATTTTTTTTTCGGATTGTCAGTTCATCTTTGAACTTCTAATCTGTCTTTCACTCTACATAAACAAAAAATTTAATTAGATGTTTTCTTTTTAATTAATTTTAATTTTAATTTTGATTTATTAAGTAAATGTTTATTTTATTAATTTTTATTTTAAAAAGAAAAAAAAAAGATTGAAATTATTTAATTTTAATTTAATTTAGTAAGTATTGAATTAATTTTTATTTTAAAAAAAAAGAATGATAAAAAAAAAGAAGAAAAAAAATGAAATAGAAAAAAAAAGAAAGTGGATTTAAAAGCTGAATCAAATCAGATTGGTTTGATTCAGGATTTCCCCTTCCCAATTAAAATGTTAGAACTCATCACCAGGCGTCAAACGACGCCGAGGGTTAAAACACGATGCAGGCAGGAGAATGAAAGGGAGAGAAAGGGTTCCATAACGCGATTGAAGTCCGCGTTTTGGCAATGAAACAAAAATAGAAATGCAAAAAGAGATCGAACAGGAGCAGAGGGTGGTTTCCATTGGGGCGGTTAAAATTATTTAAGTGGACAAAAAAATGGAAAAAATTCAAAAGGTGGACATATATAGGGTTTTTGCTAAAGAGTTATGCGAACTTCTAATGATTAATTAGAAGTTCGCTAAAGAGATATGCGAACTTAAAGTTCGCATAGTAGTTATGCGAACTTTAAGCTGTATAAATTGCAGGAACAATTTCAGAATAGGCACATCAAAACAGAGAGACAAAATATAGAGTACAACGAAAAACAGTCTGCATTGTTCACCAACTATTGTGGAAAATGGCACATACTAATCCATTTTCGTTAAATATATACTGGAGCAGTACGCTTGAACTTGTCGACGGCGTAGTCGGTGTAAATAATAGTTTTGCGGACGAAACGGTATGTATTGATGCTAAATATTCATTTGATGAATTTTTTATGATAGGGTATGCGAAGAATGTGGGTTTAATAGGCGGTCGTACGTCTGAAATTTACTTTGGTCTGGACCGAAGCCGACGGCTGCAGGCGATATATACTTTTAAAGAACGACCGAAATATGATGTTTTTATACATGTATGCAGCAAACAACCGCAATTGTATGTCACTGTTGAAAAAATTTATAATGTTATGGATGGTACTGTTTGTGAACCGGTTGTAGCGGGGGAAACGAGCGGCGCTGTAAATGAGAGATTTGACATGGAATATACGGAACAGGCAAACGAAGAAGCTGAACTTCCGATTTCGATTCCGCTGACACGTGAAAATGAGGAGATTGGAGATCTGCCGGAGGTTGAGGAGATGTCTGCCTGGACCGGTTCTAGCAGTGACGAAGAGTTCGTGCCATCGGACGACAGTTCGGAGGGCGAGCCTGATCTACCTTCATTGTCGGGCCATCTCGGAGATCTCCTCTGTCGGGGCGATCTCCGGAGCGCTAGGGGAACAGTCGAGTCGGATTCCTGACTCCCCTACTCCACATCCCCTCCGATGATGCCGCCTCATGGAGCGATGTCTGGGGAACGGCCTCTGCATCGTATAGAACATCGGTCAGGTAAGCTCCGAGCTGTGTGTCCGCATCCGACTCCGCTGGGGCTGGGGCTGATGCTGGAGGAACCGGTGAAATATCTGGAGGAGGGATCTGACATCGTCACCCACTCGTAGGAATCCGTCCTCCCCGCCCGACCTTTCTGTGAGGCCTCGGATCCTGCTGCTCTGGCTGTTCTTGTGAAACAGGAACGTATGACTGGCTGGGGCCGGCATCGAGCTGCGTCTGGTGGGTTTGCAACCCCCGCTGGAGGCCATCGATCACTCTACCAACGAAGTCTACCATGTCATCGTGTCTGCTCCCCACTGCCAGAAGTCGCTGCTAATAGTCCAACGCATCTCGAAGCAAGTCAGATGATGCTCTAGCCTGGAAAAGACAACAAATATATATGACATTACAAAAAATAAACTTTGAAAAGCAAAAATTATAAATAGAACTCACTAGAGCTGTGTAAGCCTCTGCATATCCGATATAACCTGGAGCTGCAGCTAATGTCCTTCGTTCCTCCGGGTTGCTGATGAAGCGGATGGTCCTTTCCTGAAACCATGTGAGGTACTCTGGAGCAGCCTGTGCGGAGCCGATGAAATCTCCGGCTGCTAGTGTGTGGTACCGATCCTCCCACCGTGCGACGGAGGCCTGGTGGAATAGCAGCCAGTCCTCGCTCGGTCGTCCGATACGACTGATCCGGTGGAGACGCCTGTGCTCGTCCGCACCTAGGAGCAGAGTCGGTTCGGATATCTCCTGACGATACTCGAACTGTCTCATCGTCCGGTTAGGGACGTGGAACTCGACCACCTCAATGTATATCAACTGAGTGACGGTGGTCCAGATCGCACGCCCCGCTCTGCACTGGGGCGGGAGAGCATGTAGCAGTTGCTCTCCATACGGCATCCACATAAACTGCCGTATATATTTAATAATAAATTAAACATACTGGAAAAATAAATGTAACTGAAATAAAGGAAAATAACGATAATCAGGTAGAAACATACCTCAGAAGCTGTCATGACAGACAACTGATCTCTGTAAGCCAGCAAGTTATGGCTGGTGATGTCCTACACATTCTTCATAATGCGCCATCTAAAAAATAAAACATTAAAATAGCAAAAAATTAGGTAATTTACTAAAATATTGCAAACTCTTAACTAATTAAATGCGCGATATTTTTTTATACATACCTACGCGCATATGCACAGCCATGCACCACCTGAGGATGCGTACCCGGGAGCGTAGGTCGAAGGGTAGCGATCCTCTCCCACGCCCAAACCTGGAAATTATATAATTTTAAACTAAAACTCTAAACATAAAATCTAAATACATTAAAATCTTTGAAATTAGATTACATACCTGGACTACCAGGAGACAACCTCCAATGTAAGAGGAACCCATCGCTGCCTGGCACAGGTTCCGGTAGAGAAACGCCAAGACGGCGCTACCCCAACTGAACTCTCGACAGCCAGCGAGGTCCTCAAGCATCGGCGCCAAAATCAGTGACGTGCTGTTCTTGGAGGAATCACAAAAAAGGAAACCTCCAAGTAACCACAGCACGAAGCTGCGAGCACGCTGCTGGAAAACGTGCTTCAGCGCTGTCGGCTCTGGAGGGGTCAGCAAATGAGCGATAATGCTACGAAGCATAATCCTGCTGCCCCTGAGATCAGCATCGGCTGGCTCGAACCCGTAGAAGTCTGTGAAGAACTGGGCCCACCCGACGCCGGGTCTCTGAAAACGACCGCTCACTGGCCGTCCGTCCACGGGGACTCCGAGAATCACCTCGACGTTCTGCAGCGTGATCGTAGCCTCCCCGATAGGCAGGTGGAAGGTGTGCGTCTCCGGGCGCCACCGCTCCACCAATGCAGACAATAGGGCCCAATCGTAGTATATGGACCCTATTCTGCGAACCGGCCCGAACCCCATCTGGTCGATGTAGTGCAGGGTCCGGGGATCTTCCTTCTCCAGAAGTCGCCAAATCTGAGTGTCCGCTCGTCTGATGCTGAGCGGACTGTCGTATGCTCGATCGCCTCGAAACACGTGACTCGATCTGTGTTCCTACTGGAGGAACAGCAGATCGCGGGTAGCGGGCCCTTGATCCAGGACACGCTGCTGCTGCGACGAAAACTCTCCACGCTCCATTGCTGTGTCCCGTACGCGAATTAATAATGCAAAAATTTAAAATATATATTCTATTAATTTTTTTCTACACATACTCTCGCAAAATTCTAAATTTTCTAATCCTACACCCTATGTTCAAAATTAAAATACTAAATGCAAAATTCTACATTTCTAATAATACATCCTATATTCAACCCTAAAATACCAATTGCAAAATTCTAAATTTCTAAATCCTATGTTCAAAATGTAAATACTAAATGCAAAATTATAATTTTCTAAGTATACACCCTATTTTCAATATTAAAATACTAATTGCAAAAGTATAATTTCCTAATCATTCACCCTATTTTCAAAATTAAAATACTAAATGCAAAATATTTAGACAATAATCATACACCCTAAATCCTAACTAAAATAAAAAAATTAAATTCACAATTAGAAAACATACCTCTTTCGCTAAAATTCCTAATCCTCTGAAGTTAAAACTTAAAATTTTGAGTGATTTGGTGGTTTGTGAATGAAAATGGAAAGAATTTTGATTAAAAA
>CANUEY010009558.1:0-11471 GCA_948099555.1 Croton setiger | reverse complement strand
CTTTTCTCACACTATCTCTTCTGATTACGATCTGATATCTCTCTATATCTAACTCAAATCCCCACGCTCTGATATTTTTGTTTATATATATATATATATATATATATATATATATATATATATATATATATATATATATATATTTTGTTTTCTATACATTGTTAGAATGAGTAAGGAGGAAGAAGAAATGGTTTGATTTAAAAATTGGGTATAATTAGCATGGTTTGATTCAAATAAATCATGGTCCGATTCAAATAAACCAAATGGTAGTTTTGTCATTTTGAAAATTTTTAATCAAAATCGTTGACTTTTTCAATTGACTAACGTCGTTTCTGGACGGAAGGACCTGATAGTATACTTTTTTAAACCTGAGAGACCCAATGATACAATTTCTAAAATAGAGGGACTCTAAAATATATTATGCAAAACCTCATGAACCTATAAATAATTATCCCTTATTTGTATTGCACTTTTTTTAGTTGGAAACAGGTAGTAAACTTCCCAATAACTTAGTAATTCTATACACGTTTGAAAATGTTGGTGTATTTTGTGGAGGTGGACCTTGACCAAATATTTTGGGGCTAAATGAGAAGTTTTAAACTAATATTGTTTTCTACTTATTAAGATATTTTGAATTCGTAAATGTCTACAAAAATTTAGACCATTTTGAGTGGAAAAATATAATTATTAAGCAATTTTGCATATTTGACGTTGGAAATTGGTTTATTTTCCATATAGGCTACATGTATTTTGATATTTTGGTTTATTTTCTCTAACTGCATGTTATTTAAGTTTTAGTGTTTTTTAAGTGAAGAACAACATCCCACCATTTCTCAAACACTCTAAGCTACTCGATCAAAAACTCCAAACTCACCACTGTCTTTGATTCTACAAATCGATTCTCTGCTCAACCGCAATTTTAGATTAAAATCCAACCTTCCGTTTCTATAATCTTTGCTCAAATTGATGCCGACCATCAGTTTTCTACTTCGTTGACTCCCCTCCATTATTTTCTTCAGCCTCCGTTCTTTTCCATTGATTTTAGAGTTTTTTAGAAAAAATTTTCTGTGTTGATGATTAATTGTAGTTGAGCAAATGCTCAACAACGTTTATTGCAAATCTTGTGGGAAGATGAATGACAGTGCTATCTCAAGTTTTTTTTTCTTTCAAAAGTGACTGATAGTGGTAATTGAGTTAGGGTTAGTTTTGAGTTATTTATAAAAAATCTGCTATTTTATTAATTTTTTAAAATATGTGTTAATCCTTTATATTAATCATTAAATACGTGATATTAGCCTTAAATATACGATTTGTGATAATATTTATGTTACAAGACTATGTGTCTTCTAAAGCCCATATGGTATTTTATATACTTTATCATTAACGTGTTTCTCAAAATTTATAATTTGGTCAAAACTAATCATAAATAGTTTTTAAATTATAAGCTGTTATTTAAGTATTTTTAAAAACTTAAATGATAAATTATAAATAAATTTTAAGTAGTTTTTTAAAAACTGTGTTTTACTGTTTCTAAAAAATAGACTATAAATTATTTTAGTTTGACTAGTTTATTTACATTAATATCTTCATATTTTTATTTTATTCGTATATTACCGTTGTCAATACATAAAAAAAAAAACATTTTTAATAAAAATATAAACTATTTTTATAAATACATTTCAACTAGTTATAAACTATATTTATAGAAATATTTCACTGCCTAATCTAAAATCAATTATTCAAAGTAAATTGAAAAGAATAAATTACGTTGGGCACTTTTGCTTTATGGATGTTATATGGATGATATTAGACTTTTGATGGTTTCAAGAAATAGTTTGTGATTTTAAAGTTTTTGTGGGGGGTTCTCCAAGTGGTTTTAGTAGTTTATTTTTTATAAAATTCTATTAAGAAGTGACATTCTTCAAGGACCTTCTAAAACAAAACTTAAGGACAAAGTTTTGGCTTTCCTTTTGTCCAAGGCCCTTTATCTTCACACGAGGTTTCACCTATGAAAAAAGGGTAAGGACCAATGTCCATGATAAGAACATTTTATTTGATGGCTTAAAGGACCCCTAAATTATATTTTCACTCTACATTTAACTTTCATGGTTTAGGAGTTGAAAGAACTAATCACTTATTGAGACCATAAACTCCTATTACACGTTGGAATCTATTCATTAATTTGGGGAAAATTCTGTTAGCTAGCCATGTCAAATAGAATAATTGTTATTGCATCCTCTTACTTTCAATTTCAATTCATTTCTTCTCTCAAAGTTCGTGTTATTGCGTCCAAGTTAAAATTAGAGTGAAAACAAAAAGTTTAGAGTAAAAATATTAGTGTTTTCTTAATTGACACTAAACCTTACACAACAGTTTTCTAAAGCTAATTCTAAACCTTACAACCCCATTCCCATAATCATTCCATGTCACAACAAATGCAATTGATACAAATTAACAATAGAAGGGTTTAGTAATCTTTTTCTGACTTTAGCTTTTTTGAAGAATGGCTGTTACTCTTAATTTCTAAATCCAAACTTTAATTGCGGGTATGGACATTGGTAGTGCTTTATCGTGTGCACCGCCTTTTCTAACTAGAGATGGCAGCGAGGCGGGCAGAAACACTTACCCGTCCCACTCTTTTCTAACTAGAGATGGCAGCATGGCAAGCATCCACACTTACCCGTCTCACTCTGACCCCATAGGTAGTGAAAATTGAATAATGGGGGCAAAGCAAGTAGCTAATTTTATGTACATGTCGCGGGAGGTAATATGGATAATTAAGCATGGACCGCCATTATCCACAAAAACTTGTTACATGTATAAGAAATATGAAAACATATATGCATACATAAAGCATGAAGCTTAAGCCGTCTTAAATGATTATTTAATAGATTAACATTAGACTACTGCTAGATTATTGCTTTTAAATTCAAACGTGATTATATACATATAACGTAATTATATACATATTATTTGAAAAGTGAAGGGGTCAATTTTTAAAACCTAGCAAAAATCTTGCAAAACTGCCCCACATTTTAAAGCCCGGCAAAAATAAGTGGTATTGTAAATTCAAATTTGTAAATGCTGGGAATTGAATCTGGGATACTGGACCTCATCTACAACGCTATTTCCACCGAGCTTGAATTATGTTCTCCAATTCCGGTTTATATATATTTTCTGCAACTCATGCAGGTCCATACACAAAGGGGATTGTAGAGAATTTATCAGGTACCCACCTTGCTGCTGTCCCTCTACTCCGAATGATTAGTAAAAACTATTTGTTGAGTGCATTTGGGGAAATGCTAATTTTGCCTGTAGTGAAAATGGCCGCTGCTGAGTAACTAGACAAATTATACATTGACGCGAGAATGGGTGCGGCTTCCAGGAACACCTTTTTAATGTCCAATAACACTTTATGAAGCTAATAACACTTCGTCTAACATCTTGTAAAACAAAAACAATACTTTGCCCAAATCAAAACCATGATGAGGCAATGTCAACAATTTGATTAACATAATTATCCCTTTGTTAGCACTAAACTTCAAAATACTTGACTAACTCTAGGCAATTAGTTTTCAACTTCTCACCGGCGATTGGATCACAGTGATGCTGTTTGTTTTCTGATTGTTTCTCCCTCTACCTCTTTCAACTATGGTTTAGATGCACAAAAGAAACCCTAGAAATGTTTTTTTTTTTTGGTGACTCTAGTACCACTTGGAAAGCAAAAAAGTTTAGGACATAGAGATCTCAACAAATTATACTAGATTATAAATATTGTAGTGGAAGAAATCTATGTTATATACTGATAACCTCAAAAATACCAATGTGTATAATTAAAATAACAATGATCTGAATGCATAAAACTATGGGTGTCATATTTATATTAGCTAAGACAAGTCTTATTCCTAAACCAGAAAAAAAAAAAAAAAAAAAAAGAATGTCATAATTAAAATAAATTACTGAATAGTAATCTTAAATATACAAGAAAACTAATAACAACTCCTAATTAGAGAATAAAAATAAACTAAATTAAAAAAATCCTAATATGGTAATAAAAGCTTAATAAACTTCCCAAACTCATAGACTCCAGCATCACGAAACTAAATTAAATCAAATCAAATTATGTTGAATCAAATCCAATTTTAATTTATGGGTAACTAGACCAAAATGATGAGTCGTAGCTCACTTAGCAATGCAGTTTTAGAACAAAAGCAAAAGGGAAAACAATCATTCCGTACTTAGAAATTTATGTACGATCTCACCTGTTTCCATTATCTGATAAAATTACTTATTTGTTCCAAACAGACCTCTGAAAATACTTGCAAGTTTTGCAGATGTCATAAAATTACAGCTCTTAAACACTTCAAATTATAATATTGCATATATAACAAATAACCATACAATATAGAGAAAACATAATTAATAACTAACTTCCTGTTCTCAAACATTCTTTGAAAAGATAACACTTACTGAATGCAAATTGGAAATATAGAAAATCATGTTTAATAAGATTTCTCAAGCATTTCATACTCTTATGAACCGACGGATCTTATATATCAACCTTTTGGAGTTAAGGATCCTATGGATAATATTGTTAACTTCATGTTGCCAATTTCTGTATCAAGCATTATTTTCTAAAAACTGTCAAAGTATGAAATGGGCTTGGAATGCACAATTATTATAAGTTAATACGCCCTTAGATAAGAGGAGAAGAAATGTATTAGGAGGGAGAGTGAAACTGAAAAGATATTGGAAAATGGGGAAAGGACCAACAAGATTGGTCATTCACTCAACATCCCTGAGTATTTCTGAATGTAAGAGATTCAGTTTTTCAGAACTATCTGTCTGCTAAAACAACACAAATACCTGTCATCAGAATATCTGAGCTTTTTTCCGCGCAGTTAGAAAATGGCTGAAGGATAACTGCTACTGCCAATTGGCAATTGCTTTTTTCACAAGCCAATATCACCGTAATCAACCCTGGGACAAACAAATATTGTCAAATCAGGGCACTGAATGTCTTCTAGAAAGAGGCAAAAAATGAAGTTGATAAAAGAAAATGTCATTACATCATTTTTCTTCCAAAAGAAATGCTGTGCATGAAAGGAGAGAAGACAACTCGTCTTCTGTCGCCAACCCAAAGCCTTGCCATCTTATTCTACCAAAATTGTCAAGTAGGAACACATACCTGCATACCAATAACAATATGAACGCATATTTTAAAACTAACTGGTTCTGTTTAAGAAAGGCTTGTTATGAAGTGTAAGGCTTTTAATACCCAGTCAGAAGGTTTAGTATTTTAAGTTCTTTTCTGAAGTAATAGTGATCACCAAATGAATAAACAATCTGCCTCTTGAGTTCATGGTTGCCATCACCGCCAGATTTTCTCATTATTCGTAGAAGCAAACGCTTGATTAGACTTCGACATAATAACCAGGAATCTATGAAAGAGACCTGAAAATATGATATTTGAATCAAATGAAAAAAAATGAAAATAAATAAACACCTCCAATATCTAAGTCAGTAATCAGATTCTTGAAGAGAAATGCATGAGTTGGTATAATCCCATGCTTTGAACTAACTAACATCAACTAAAAAAGGCAAGGGTCATCCTTAACAAGGTAACTTTACATATGAATTGGAGATGGAGAATAATCTACCTGAAATTAGTTGTTTGGTCCTAGCACTTGTTCAGTTATATTTTCAAGGAAACAAATAAAATTTAGCATCGTATGATCAGGACCGCATCTGTATCTGGATTACAGACACATGCCAACAAATGCATGTTAAATAAAATTATACCAATTCCAACCCCTACCCCTAAAAATTTGGAAGATTGCCAATAATTTGATGCATACTTATTTTCTGTGAGCTGGAGTTGACATTTTCAAGGACAGAATGGATGAGAAAAGAAACAATGAAAGTTTGTGGTCAGATTGTGTCCCCAAAAGCTGTAGCAAGTCAATTCAACATTATGATGGGAAAAATAATTGAAGCAAAGTGCAGTTTAGTACCTCATAGAGCTGAATACTTTTTGCATCACAAAAGTTGTTGATGAAAGGGATGGTCCACGAGTCAACCATTGCCTGTCAAGGAAACATAAAATTTCTTCATAATTAAAATAATACAGTATAGTCATACCAGTAAATTCATGTGTTGTATCATCAATTTTAATTATGAAATGCAAGGAATAGGCTTCATTAAAATAAGTAGCAAGTTGAGAAATAATTCAAACAACCTCTTTGGGGTAACATATCCCAACAATGATTATGAACAAGAGTCATCTGGCAATGGTCCCTCAGGGTTTGCATTGCAGTTTCACTCTGGAATTGCATTGCAATATTTCTATTATGTAATTCCTCTCAAAGTATAAGAACACAGTTAGATTAAAAACACAACTGCAGAACAATGTTGATTTAATATGACTGTCATGCTTCCAACAGTTCTCCAACAAAAAATTTGTATCCAATTTCTTTGCATACTTGCCATAATCTTATCAGTTAGCCCAGCTCTCTATTTCAAAATAAAGCTCAATAATTATAGTAGAAGAAGGGAATCCGCATGTTTTGAGACAAGACCTAAACTCAAGAGAAATCAAGTCGTTACCCAACTCTATCAAATTGAATCGGAGTTCAAACTCAAGAATCAAATTATCCAATTGCAATCAGCATACCAATAATATAAGCAAGTACTTTATTTATTGTTGGCATACAGCAAAATTATCATGCAGAGAGAGTCTCAAGACAGATAATAGCCAATAATAAGAGTCTCACACCACATCACATTTCTTCTCATTTTCCATTTCTTTTGCTCAGTTGCAGCATTAGTTGTCTCATTTGCATTGGTAGCAACTTCTTAACACTAAAGGTTGCATTCAAAACATTTTCGTATCGCATAACACATTAAATATGCAAGGAAACATAGCCAAAACTGAATAAATGTAATCAAAAGAGAAAAAGAGGTCCAAATCATATACCTGAGAGTTTGCTCGAAATGAAAGACATATTAGAGTTGCTTTAGGAATAGTGGATGTGTTAGCACCAACAACATTCCCATCTGATGCTATGGGCAACTTTAGAGATGTGCCATCAGAATAGTTAACTTCTAAGTTGGGAAACTTAACTGCTGTCATTGCCGGAACTATAATTTTATTTGCCATTGCAATCTGTAGAAGCAGTAACTATGTATCACAATCTAAAAACTTTCACTCTAATGAATGCACATAAATCAGCATAATGTTCAGCCAGTTATGAAGCAACCCTTGGGGCTGAGCAGAGCTGAGGGCTCAACTACAGGTTTTCGCAAATAGGCTCCACCATGACAATTACAAGTAGAATTCCACACATATCAACATAACTTTACAATCTAAAGCAAAAATACAAAGTAAATATAAACAATATAATAGAACCTACGAAGATTCTTCAGAACTACCTTACCTTACCACCATGTTTCTTAAGCTCTACCATATCAGCAAAATAACCCCTATTCATCTCATCTTTACTGCCCTAAACCACAAGCAAAAATAACAAAATTAAATCTCAAAATTAACTCTCTCATTTAAATTAAAAAATGGAAAGAACAAGCATTGAGGTATAAAAGAGACACATGGACTTACAGTCTTTCCCTTTCCTTCGCAATGGCTGCTTTGTTTCCAATCTACAATTTCACAGGAACTCCAAGCTCAAGAGAAAGTAAAACATATCACAGATCAATTCCTTTTGAGAAAAGAGAAAATGGGTTACCTGGTAAAAATCTAGAAAGCGAATGGAAGTTTTCTGGAGGAAATGCGGAGAAGGAATAGGATCAAAGGGATTCTTCAATGCTTGTTGCTGTTTTTCACATAATAGAAGGGACGCTCTAGCAGAATTGTTACCGTTTTTAATCAACCGATGTAGCATCTGCATTTTCTGATTGATAATTCTTAAACCTAAATTTGAGAGCTGATCTTTGATTCTTTGGTCTCTTCACAGAGAAGGGCTACTTCACCCGTTTTCCTTTTCTTTTTTTTCCCTAAACTTCACCCGTCTATAAATATAAATAACTGGGGTTATTAGGGACTCGTCCAAATTTAGGGGTTCCGTCCAAATTTATTCTAAAACATTGAGCAAAATGACGTTAAATAATGGTCATTATAAATGAACTGAGCTGAACTACTTAAAGTTCATTACAAGTTAAACTCATTACAAGTTAAACTCATACGAAAATCAAATCAACCGGTTAGACAACTGAATGAGTCATTATCAGCTCGTTTAATTTTATTTTTGCCTAAAATATGCGACAAAACAATATTTTACATTCCAAATTTCATATTTTATTGTAATATAATAATTAAGTAATGCTTAAAAAGTAATTTATCTTTAACTATTCACTTATATTATCTTTCTTTTATTTCTTTAGAGTTTTAAAGAAAACAAGTTACCGTGAGCTACTTCAGGCTTGACTAAATAAAAATTCATTTAAAAATTAATTGAGCAGCTCAAAAAGTAAATGAGCCGAGCTTGAATTTGGCAATTCGTAACTCGTTTAAAGCCTTAATTTAGTGAAAAAAAACTGTTTATGACTATTATTTATATTTGTTTATATAGTCTGACAAGTTGTTTATGAGTATAGTTTGCTTTTATTTTAGGGGTAATTATTTTTGGGTTTCTGAAGTTTGGCTTAATAGATTCGTTGGTCCCTCTATTTTCAAAATTGTATCGACGAGTTCCTAACTTTTTAATAATAGACTCTCATGTCCTTCCGTCCACTTTGGCCGTTAGTCAACGAAAAAAAGTCAACGTTTTTTTTCAAAATGACAAAACTACCCTTTGGTTTATTTGAATCGAACCGGACTAATTAAACCTAATTTTAAATCAAACCACTGTAAAAATTAAAGATAACCAAACTGGGACTCGAACCAAAGATTTTGAGTATATTAGAATGCATGATAACCAAGTACACCAAGACACCTTTAATTTGTTAGACTGACGTAATAAGATTTTATTGTGTAAGGAACAACTATGCACCTTTTATGACTATAGCAATTATCTATTCTTTCAATTAAGATTTTATTAAATAATTACATATTTATTTTTTTATCATCCTAGACAAGTCTAAATGTTAGAAGAGAAAATTTAACTTTTTCGAAAAATTTAAAAAGAGTTTACAGAAAATTGAGTGTTTATTTAGAGAAATTAACAAAAATTAGAAAACTCATATTTTTTATTTGGAGAAATTAACAAATATTAGAAAACTCATATTTCTAATTCAAGGAAATAAAATATTTATTGGAATTATTTTAATTATATTTTTATTAAAAAATTTAGGGGTAATTATTTTTGAGTCCCTGAGGTTTGCCTAATATATTTTGGGGTCCTTCTATTTTAGAAATTGTATCATCGGGTCCCTAACATTTGGAATAATAGATTCTCAGGTCATTCTGTACAAAAACGGCGTTAGTCAACGGAAAAAATCAACGATTTTTTTATCCAATAAATATTTTATTTTCTTGAATTAAAAATATGAGTTTTCTAATATTTGTTAATTTCTCCAAATAAAAAATATGAGTTTTCTAATTTTTGTTAATTTCTTTAAATAAACACTCAATTTTCTGTAAACTCTTCTTAAATTTTCCGGAAAAGTTAAATTTTCTCTTCTAATCTTTAGACTTGTCTAGGATGATAAAAAAATAAATATGTAATTATTTAATAAAATCTTAATTGAAAGAATAGATAATTCCTATAGTCATAAAAGGTGCATAGTTGTTCCTTACACAATAAAATCTTATCACGTCAGTCTAACAAATTAAAGGTGTCTTGGTGTAGTTGGTTATCATGCATTCTAATATACTCAAAATCTTTGGTTCGAGCCCCAGTTTGGTTATCTTTAATTTTTACAGTGGTTTGATTTAAAATTGGGTTTAATTAGTCCGGTTCGATTCAAATAAACCAAAGGGTAGTTTTGTCATTTTGAAAAAAAACGTTGACTTTTTTCATTGACTAATGACCAAAGTGGACGAAAGGACATGAAAGTCTATTATTAAAAAGTTAGGGACCCGTCGATACAATTTTGAAAATAGAGAGACCAACGAGTCTATTAGGTTAAATCTCAGGAACCCAAAAATAATTACCCCTTTATTTTACATGTTTATATTTATTGGAGAGTTGTTTTCGGCAAATCCTTTGTTTCGGCAAGTCTCCGATGACCCAACTTCTGATTTTCAACTAAAAAAGCCCAAAATTTTACACCTGAAATTCCACATGTATATTGATAATAATAAAATTTATATAAAAATAATACATTCTCATGTGAGTATCATTAATTAGAAAATAATATTATAATTATATAATAAAGAAATAATAATTTTAAAAGAAAATATATGAGGAAAATAATTTTAGACTAAATAAAAATTGTACTATTAATAACTAAAAACTCATTATTCAATTTTATAAATTTTTATCCATTATTAATTATAATATAATATTAATGCTTATTTTTAATTAGAAAACATTATTAATACTAATTGTATTAAAATTATTATTAATAATTAATTAAAGTTTATCTAATTATAATACAATACTAATATTATTAGTCTAATTATAATACAAATACTAAGCTTCTAATTAAAATACTAAGCTTCTAATTAAAATATATTGATTAGAATGAGTAATTAACGTATATTCCACATGTTCACTCATTTAGTCACCTTCATAATTATATTAGTTATGTTAATATAATAAATATTATATTACGGTTAGATATGTTTTTGTAATATTATATTAAGAATATTACTACTAATTAATTAACTCCAATCCTAATATTCCTAAGTCCACTATCTTTAGCCTTTTGGACTTTGGCTATCCGACACATCCTTTCGATTATCATATTTTATTTTAAAGGTAATTACTATTGGGTCCCTAAGATTTTGGTTAATAGACTCGTTGGTCCTCCTATTTTCAAAATTGTATCGATAGGTCCCTAACTTTTTAATAATAGACTCTCAGATCCTTCCGTCAACTTTTTCCGTTAGTCAACAAAAAAGTCAACGTTTTTTTTTTTTCAAAATGACAAAAATACCCTTTAGTTTATTTGAATTGAACCATGATTTTGAATTGAACCAGACTAATTAAACTCAATTTTAAATCAAATCAATTTAAAAATTAAAAGTGACAATGCAGGGCTCAAACCTTGAACCTTTAGCTTTCTAAAGCTGCATAATAACCAACTGCACTATGACGCTTTTAATGTCTAAACTGACATGATAAGATTTTATTGTGTAAGACACAACCATTCATATTTTATGACTATAGCAATTATCTATTCTTTCAATTAAAATTTTATTAAATAATTACATATTTATTTTTTTATCATCCTAGACAAGTTTGAAGGTTAGAAGAGAAAGTTTAACTTTTCCGGAAAATTTAAAAAGAGTTTACAGAAAATTGAGTGTTTATTTGGAGAAATTAACAAAAATTAGAAAACTCATATTTTTT
>CANUEY010009463.1:0-17826 GCA_948099555.1 Croton setiger | reverse complement strand
TTTTTTTCAAAACAAATTTAAAACTTTATTCAACTAACAATTAGAAATCAATTTTTAATTTTCAGAATAGAAATCAAAATAAAATCGAACCTTGAAAATTGAAAATTGAAAATCAATTAAAAAGGGACTTTGAATAATATTGAAATTATTTTTTTATTTTAATATTTTTAATATTTTTAACAACAAAAAATCAAGAATCAAAAACAAAGATTCAAACAAGCAAACATTAAAAGTAAACTTTCAAACAAATATTTTTAGAAAAAGGGAATTTCTTGATTGGAACCACTAAAACGCTTTAAAGGAGAGGAAATTTTAAAACATTCTGGAAGATTGAGCGAACGAGAGCTGTTTACGGAACTCTTGGATATTTCATAGAGCTGTTGGCATTTTGTCATCATCGGTACTTTTTGGGCAAAAATTAAGCGTCAACAACGAGCCCGAATATTCAGCTCAAGCCCGAAAATTCTGAGTTTAAATATCAATATGACTTTTTAATAAGCCATCTTAATATTTAAAAGGAGCATTATTTGTACCATAAATTAAATCTTTGATTCGATTCAATTTTAACTGGATTTGATTTAAATTCGAGGTTCAATTGTAATTTGAATTGGATTTATTTATAATTAGGTTAGTTAAAATTGGATTGGGTTATTGTACTTGAGTTTTATATTTTTGATATTGGACCTTTGTAAAGTTAAAGTCAGGTATGAGAAGTTAAAAAGCTCTGGTCAAAGAAGTCTTTGGATATTGCTAAAGACGGTAGCTGCAGTACTAGAGTGGATGAAGCTTTGAAGGGAACTTTTACGTAACTGTTTTGTTTCTGTATAAATAACTTATGTTGTCAAAACATAAGACATCAATCAATCAATACAACAAATCAAATCAGATCCTGCATCTTTAAACTCAGACCCCTGGTCTTTAAACTTTATTTGTTACAGATCACTTGGTCGACTTTGTTATCAGTATCTAATACAACATTTCAATTTTAATACAACTTGTCTTTGTCTGATTAGCGTCCAGAGATTTGTTTATTAAAATTATCCTTTGACAATCACTTGTTTTTGTCAACTCTTTAGTCCGGAACAAGTTTTTTGCGTTTATCCCTTCTTTCTGGTCGATTTAATTCTGGAAAGACAAAAACCAAACATTAAGTTATTTTAATACATAATTCAATCACAAACCAAACACTGAACTTCATTAGAAATTCTATGGGAAAACGTTTACCGTGAAATCAAATCACAGTCCAAAAAGTTAGATTTTGACGCATATCAAAGTTATACTTATACACTTGACACATTCCGCACACATTCAAGCTATTAGTCAACCAAAAATTTGATCCGCTTTTGGTTTAAACTGAAAATACTACCAAACAGATATAAAATCTAATTTATTATTATTTTTTAGAGAAAAAAAAATATGAATGTTATCATTGTTATAAAAACATATAATAATATTTCAAAAAATTTTTTAAAGCACTGCGCACGAAGTGTGGTTTTCGACTGATATGGAATATATAAACGGAAGAATGGAGTTCTAAACGGTCCAAAACATAAGGACATGTAAATAGATTTTTAAAAATATGAGGACCTAAAATTTGATTAGCTAAAATCTTAAGGACCTAAACGTAATTATACCAAATTAAAATCCTAATCTGCCCTAAAACCCAAATTGAAATAAAACCCTATATTGCCATCTCTCTTACCTCTCTGCCTGGCCGTCACAAACAAGTAATGCTTCATAAAACTCTGGTTCCTGTATTCGAATGAATGGCCGATTCATTTTTTACACTAATATATCATGTTTTCTTCCTTTTGTAGCTAGCAACTATAACCACCAGTAACCATGTTGAAGATAAAGACCCCAAAGAATGGAAGGATCAAACGCGAGCTTGAAAAACGCGCTCCAAAACTAGTGAGCTAAATAACCCATAATTTACCTGTTTTTCCCAATTTGTATCTGAAATTATTTGTTTAACTTTTTGCGGTTTTTGGTTTGTTGCAGGTTGAAACAGGGAAGAAGACACTGATACTTCAGGGTACGAAGACGAGTAGTGTATTAAATGCTGTTTTGACGGATTTATTTCATTTAAAGAGAGATAGTGCTATTAGATATACTCGCAAGAATGATAACGTGAGGCCATTTGAGAGCGGAGGCGAAACTTCTTTGGAGTTCTTTTCTTTGAAAACTGACTGCAGCATTTTTGTTGTAAGTTTTTTTTTATTCTAGATGGGCATTAATTTATTTTTGTTGTGGATTTTATAATTAGAGAATTTTGATGATGGTGGTTTTGAAATTCAATTAACTCCTCAGAACTGGATGTTCTTCCAAGTATTTTCTTTAGGCTTCACCTGGTTGAGATAGATGATTAGAATATCTTGTTGCTTGTTTAACTACTTGGTATGGAGTATCACAAACTGCATTGGGTATGAAAGAAACGTAATTTGCAAGCTTCTATATTTAAATATATTCCCTTGCCTCTGCTGGTGAATAAGATCTAGCCTACATTCTAGTATTACTCTGTTTTGTATCGAACTGATACTACCATTGTTAGAATATAGTCATCCATTGAATTTAGTTTAAATACTAGAAAACCTCCTCTCTTTTCTTTTTTTTTCCAATTTATAGAAAAGTATTAGTTTTCATTTATTGGTTGTGTTCTGAGTTTCTAATCCTTTTCCTGGGTTGTAATCTCTGGCTATTGATGGGTTGCCTAGCTACTGAAATATTCTAAATCACCAATAAAAGTTTAATAAGAAAAGCTGCATTTTTTTCGTACAAATATCATCTTTAATACTAAGAAAAGCTGGATGGATGTATCATGTATGCATCCTTCCTTCGTACTCTTGGAATTTATATTGAGGAACTTTTAATCCCCAATCCATTAACTGATAGTTTGGCACATTTGGGGTACACTTTCTGGAAAATATTTTGTTTGGGAGATGGTATCCAGAAACAAAGACACAAATCACTCCTGTTCATGGAGAGAAATTGCCTTGAAATGGTGTATTAGTGTTACTTCTCCCTATTTTAGTGTTTTTAAGCTTCATTTGTCCCTTTTTTTAATTTGTTTCTGTGTGACTAAAAGGTCACGGGTTCGAGCTGTGGAAATCAGCCACTGAGAAATCAGGGTAGGCTGCCTACATTACCTTCATTTCCAGCCCTTCCCCAGACCCTGCATAATCGCGGGATGCCTTCCTGCACCGGGTTGCCTTTTTTTATCTGTTCCTTTTTCATGCACCATCGCTATTCTAGCGAAGTATTTCTACAGTTGCTAATATGTTCCATAGACATCAGCGAACAATTGCATGGGCCCATGATTACTTTATATTTCTTCTGGCTTTCTTGAATATAGAACAAAACTTGTGATGCTTGATACTTAACGAATCCAAAGGGCTAGGTTGTTGTCTTCTTTAATTTCTAGTTGTCATTGCAGAATTTACTCAAATGCATAAAATGACTTCTATTTGCAGTATGGTTCCACCTCAAAGAAACGCCCTGACAATATTGTGCTGGGAAGAATGTATGATCACCATGTGTATGATCTTGTAGAAGTAGGGGTTGAAAATTTTAAAGCTATGTCATCATTCAGATATGACAAGAAAATAACTCCACGTGCTGGTTCAAAACCTTTTATTGCATTTATTGGGGAAGGATTTGAAAGTGTAGATGAATTGAAACATTTGAAGGAGGTTTTGCTTGATTTGTTTCGGGGAGAGGTATGTTTCTGTGACTGTTCTACTTATGCTTCTAAACTTTGAGTGATTACTAATAGAAGCTTGGATATGATTTCTGCAGCTTGTGGAAAACTTGAATCTTGTCGGTTTGGACCGGGCGTATGTATGTACAGCTGTATCCTCAAACCGCGTGGTCCTTACTCACTGTGCAATAAAGCTGAAAAAGTCAGGCACAGTTGTCCCTAGGATTGAACTGGTAGAAGTTGGTCCTTCCATGGACTTGGTAGTGCGCCGTCATCGTCTTCCCAACGAAGGCCTAAGGAAAGAAGCCATGAGAACAGCTAAAGACCTGCCTAAGAAGAAGGTTTGCTAACTAAACTCTTCTCCAATTAAGAGTTGGTCCTTCCATGGTTATTTCACTAACCAGCCTGATTTTCTGCTTGCAGATTAAAAATGTTAGTGGAGATGCTATACAAGGGAAGGTTGGAAAGATTTATATTCCTGATCAAAAGGTAACTTCTTCACTCTCTGGAAACACTTTCTTGAACTATTTTATATTTAGCATGTTAGTCTTGCTTATGCAAGAGCGCATCCAATTTTTTTCTTTTAAATTTAGATTGGAGACATGGCACTGCCAAACAAATCAAAGGGAGTGAAGAGAGAGCGGCGGGAAGCTAAGACAAAGAACAGGAACAATGAAAATGCATCAAAAAAGCTTAAGGAAGATTCCAGTTAACAGTTGGATTACTCCTCTTTTTCTGTATATCAGATATGAGATGCGGCTCTTATCAAAAGGAGTAGTGTAGGTATGACATGCATTTGATTTCTCTTCATTTATTTCTGTATGGGTAGGAAACTTTGTATTAGCCTATGGGAAATATATTATTTTGTCCCCATAAATTCTGTGAGAAATTTTGTTCGTGTTACTGAGCGATTTATTTGTTTAATTTTATTTTTAGTGGAAAATAATAAACAGAGCCATGGGTAATTTTAACAGGTAAGATAATACTGCAGTTTCAAAATGGTGCCTAACCATTGCATTTTAATCTCAAAGTTGTCTTTTTGTCTCTATCATGACCAATTGAAGCAGAAATCTCCATTGGATTGATTTCCATTTTACTGTAGAAAATGTTGTGAAGCACACAGAAACACTGTAATTATGGTTTAATATTTATGTTACTGCTTAATTGTGTTTTGTGGAATTTGGTGTAGATACTTAAGTTGGGATGTGAATGGAAGTCTCGTAACCGATATTGCTTTGAACCGATACTCCACATTGCTATTCTTCGTCTAAATTCCAGTCTTGGACATTTTGTTATACAAATAAAATTATATAACCTTTTTATTATTATAATCATGCTTTTTTTTCTTCAATCCCATTACCTCAAATATTATTTACTCTCAAATAATAAACAAAGATAACAGGCTATATTATTGACAGTTAAAAAGGTAAATTCACAACTTACCACCCAACAAATCTCCATGTTATTAACATCTTTACAGCAGTATTACTGATTCCTTCCACCTGCAATGTTACTACCAAATACAACAGTCGTGAGCATTATTCGAAGATCAGGAGGTGAATTTTCAGATATCCAATAATCAATAAAGAATTAGGTTTCTTATTCAATCAAATAATACAATATAATGATATGCCCTAGACCCTACAGCTAAAACCAGAGGGCAACAAGTGCTTATGCAAATGGAGTCCTATGCATCAATATTCTTAAATTTATCATCTTTTGGTTGGCCCTCAAGCTCATCGGCCGGCCATTTTTCAATGCCTGAGCTTCCTGCTGCTTCTACAGAACCTAAATTCCACACATCAGAATCAAACTCTGGCACGTCATAACTCACAAGATTACTCCACAACTCCGGACTCGAGCTTGGCATACCAGCTTGGCTATCAAAGCCCATGCTCCACACTTCCTCCTGTTTAACAATGCTTTCAATTCCAGATGAGAATTCCTCCAAATTTTTCTCTGCCATCAATTCACCAGGTAAAGAGGCGTAATGTTCGGGACCAACTTCATGTTCTGGGCTCATAACGTTCTTCCCTTTGAACAGTGGATCTTCAATTCCAAAGTTTGAGGGTCCCTCTCCAAACTCCTCCGGTGACTTGATATATCCTTGTGCTGCTGCTAGTTCATCTGATACAGGAAAATCATATGACTGAAAATTCTCAACTTCAAATGCATCTTCACCCATTTCTACCATCCCTTGTAAGGTATAATCCTGAGTTTCTTCAACGGGAAAAGGATTAACATCTGGGACCTCAACAGATGACTGGAGGTTTTGCCACTCTGGTCTATACTTCACAATTTGTCCTTCGGTAGGTGGTTCAAACTGACCTGACCCAAGTTGCAGGCTCTGGTGCCTCGCAAACTTCCTCTTCATCTTTGGCGAACCAATTTCCGCACGTTCCTTACTTTGCCTAAGGCGAGCCAAGAATCCTGGATTCTGGAACAATTTTGCCAAGAATGCAACCATCTGCTTCTGCCTCAGTTCTGCTGTTTGAAGCCTCTCATTCACTGCTTCCATATGGTGAGCTGCTCCACGCTGCTGTTGCTGCAATTCAACTACCTCCTGCATCATTGTACTCCTCTCTTTCCTCAACCTCTCTATCTCAGTTTCAAGTTCTGACTTCCCTCCTTCAGTCAAAGACCCAGTGCAGCTTCCAACCGGCTGGGATTGCAGTGACTTCCTTCTCTGGATGTTCTTCAACAAATGCCTCTTACCTCGCTGGAATCCCCCGTTTGCGAATTCCCACTTGTCGCTATCAATCTTGCGGAACCCCTGAAATACGTTAAGCAAAGTGCATTGGAAATGAATGTGGATGAAACATATGTCCACAAAACAAAATACAAAACTAACATGCAAGAAAACCAGAAGCCAATTTTCATGCACAAGAAGTCCCGGACTGGCACTGATTAAAGAGTCAATACTACTAAACTGGTCTTTCTGTAACACAAAAACAAACTAACAAACAATAATAAAATATGCTCCACCAGAACTTAGATTCTACCTGTAAAAGAAGTACACGCTCAGCGGTGAAGGAAGTCGTTTCTTCGGTGGTATCAAGGTCAAAACCTCAGATATCAAGTAACTATCAGCCGAAGGAAGAACCTTAACTGTTTTCTTAAATCTACCATAATCATTTCAGAAGGGTACAATATTACAATTTTAGTGGCAACCCCAAGTACCCAATTACAATATGAATTCATTACAATTACATGAAAAACACAATTACAAGCCACAAGAAAATACAAATTTCCAGAGCAAAATACAAACAGTAACACAATACAATTACATAAAAATTAGATTCCCTCCAACAAAATTTAATTACATCATCGGCATGTTAGCATAAAAGTATTCCTCGCTACATCCACAAGCAAAAACAATGTCAGATCTATTTACAGTCTCAGCGTCAGTTAAGAAACCCCTAAATGATTAAAAAGAGAAAGAATAACACAAACAGCAAGGAACACATTGTGGTTTCTCGATACCCACATAAGTATTGAGTTGCCGAACAAAACTGGAGAAATTGTTGTGCTTGAAATTCCGAGGAAGTATAACCCTTGCGAACTCCACCGGGTCCCAAACCACGAAGCTTTGCCCTGTGGAGCTCCACGAAATTATTGGGTCCAGCGTCCGATCATCAACGAGATCATAAGTTTTAGAAAGAAATGGCGGTATGGGATTCTCCTGTAGAATGGCGAGAGGCTGAGGCGCTCCGACAATGTTCTCCTCCGCCGCCGTGTCATCGCCCGAATCACCTCCATCAAACATCTGTGGAAGCGATTGGTCCATAGGAGGAAAAGAAGAAGGTAAAGGAGATATGAAAAACTGAGAGTCCATAGGTGGCCGGAACAAATTGGGGTTAGGGAGGGGTTCAGAAGCTGCAGAATCGGAAGGTTTGCGGGGCGAATTGGAGGAAGTTTGGTCTTCAGGATTCATATTATGTAGGGGGTGGTAAAGAAATAAGGGAGAGAGAGAAAGAAGAGGGGTATAAAAGGGAGTACATAAAGGTTTCGCCGACAAACTGTTGGATAAAAATCTGGAGAGGCGGTGCCGGTGAAAGTTCCAGTCTTCTTCCTCGGCCACGGCCATAATAAAAGTTTGAGGCCATTATTATTATTATTATTTTTTTTTTTTTTTTTTTCAGGCACTTGAAACTGCAAGTTGGAGGCAGTTGACAGCCGTTGAAGGATGTGGTTCTGGAGACAGTTGGGGTCCACCTCAAAACCAGATATTTTCAATTTTATGTTAAAAAAATAGGATTGGTATTGGGCTATTGGGTGCTGAAGATTTAAGATCTGAAAATGGAAAGATTTGGTCAATAATACTTTGTTGTTAAGTTATCTCACTCACCAATTACACTTTAAACCCAGTCCTTGTCACTAATATTTAGCTACCACTATATTGAGGAAATCAAATTTCACTTTTTCTTCCTTCAGCATCATAATTTATTTATTTTTAATTTTTTATGGTCAACTGAAACATAAGAAAAACAAAAATGTCTAAATGTAAGATTAAAATTAATCATTTAATTGTTTTATGTATAAAGAGTATGTATTTTACGAAAAATGATATGATAATGAGATATATTTCATTATTTGTTAAAAGAAAAAATTACTATATTTTGTCCATATAATTTATAATGTAGACTATATTGTACTCAGTTATAGCATTAAATTTTAACCTTAATTTCGTTTAAACAATTTCTTTAATCCCTCTGCTCAAAGAAACAAACTCAAAAATCCAAAAAACGATCCTCACATCTCTCTACTTTTCCTTCTCTTTATCGGGTATTGGAAGGAAATGTGTTGTATGTTTCCGGTTTTGTAAAGCAATTAAGCGGCTTAATTCTTAATCTAATTATGTTCCTCTGAAGAGCGGAACATAATTAAAGCTGAAAATTAGATTTAAAGTATTTTTCTGAATAATAAAGATGAAGCTTAATTATAGCGGTTGTCTCGTTAATTCCATAATGGCATTCAATAATAAAAGCTAAAAATTCCATTTTCACTTGTGCTTGCTTTGAATATTCCTCATTTTCTTCTTTCCAACACCAATAATTTAGCAAAAATGAATAATAAATTTATTATTCCCAACCATAAAAGTAATAAAACTAAATATTAATAATATTGTTAAGATTGGGTTGTCGCAAATCACAAACCATCCAAGCGTACCAATCACAAAATCACTGAAAAAAAAACTCAAATCTAATATTTGAGTATGAGAAGCAAAAAAGTTTAGAGTGCTATATATATAAATATTAATATTATATTTTATTTATTTTAACTATTAAATAAATAAATATAATGTTCACGCTTGATTTTTTTCTCCCGAAAAGTCCAGTGATAATAAAAAAAAATTCAAGTTCTACAAGATTTTCAGATTTTCGATCAGATTAGCTGTTTCGTCCAAAACCCAGTTTTAATTATAGGTCCATTATTAATCGTCAGTCTTTCTCTGAAAATTATCAATCCATTTTCTTAAATTGTTAATTTTCGGTTTACCTTTTTGACCAAAACCTCCCTTTCCCATTTCCAAATCGACTGTGTTTTGGCTTTGTATCCCCTTCTTTTCATGAAATGCAAACAAAAGAGTATTTCTAGCAAATATTATATTATTTCCCTAAAAAGAGAATAACATAAAATTTAAAAGTTTCATAAAATAACATATTTTATTGTGTTTGGACTAATATACCCTTTATCTTAATAACTTATAATTCTTCTTCTTCTTTCTCCTTTCCCTTCTTCTTTTCCATTTCTTTTATTTTTGTTTCGGCCTCAAATAAAGGAAGAAAACAACACGAGAATCTTTCCCTTCCACGATCTACTCGAAGCTCCTTCCCTTCCATGATCATCATCGTCAGATGGAGTTGCAGTGGCCGGAATTGTGTTTTTAAATCTATCTCTGGCCACTGCTCTTCATTTTCTTTTTGTCCTTAATTTCGTCCTTCCACGAGGAGTCCGATGACAATGAGCGTTGGTGTTCCGTTATTGTTGTTTATAATTTTGTTTTTTGTTTTTCATTTTTATTTCCTTAAGATTTTCTTTGATTTCACTTATTTTTAGTAATTTTTCTAGGACTTCTTCGATTGAAGGTATACATTTAGGATCTTGTTCCAAACAATTTGGTACAAGTTCAGCCACTTCAATTTTAGCTTTTATTGGGTATTGGTCTTCAAGTTTTGGATCCAAAATCATTTTCAATTTTGTTTTATTTGAATGGCAGTGATGAATTTTGTTCCATTACAGTTTATGACACTACTATTTTTATAGTTGTATATATATATATATATATTGTTGTATATATGTGTTGTATATACTACCATATATACTTATATCCATTTTTATCATGTGTTTATATTCAGTATATATACATTATATGTACTCAATCTGATGCACTTAATTACCTATTAGTAAAAGAGTACATAAATTATATATATATATTTTAGTTTATTACATATACAGTATATATAAGTTATATAGTAGTATATGTGGGTTATATATACTGTTTTTCCACAGTATATATAACTTATATATATTATCACTTCTACTCCATAATAAAGTATAAATAACAATGTATATAAGTTATCTATACTGTTTTCCACAGTATATATAACTTATAAATACAATTATATATACTTTACTATAGAGTAGAAGTAAAAGTATATATAAGTTATATATACTGTTATATATACCAAAAATGCTATATATATAGCATTATATATGAGTTGTATATACTTTTTTCCAAAATTTAAATGAGATTACATTTAATGTGAAGATTTTAAACCAAATAAATAACATATAATTTCTTTAAACTTTCAGATACACTTTATTATGGAGTATATAACAGTATATATAAGTTATATATTATATATACTCTGTATATTGGTATATATATTAGTTTATGTACTCTATATATACCAGAATATATACTCTATATATTAGTATATATAAGTTATACCATATATATATATATATACACACTGTTATTTGTTGCTGTTATTCTCTTATTTTCATTGTTCATTCTGCTTCAACAAGATTGAAAATGCGAAATGAAGTAGTACTGTATATACTTTATATATTGGTATATATGCTTCATATATACCCTATATATACTCTATATATTGACATATATACTAGTATATTTACTCTATATATGCTCATGCAATGCAAGTTTTGTGAAAGTTGTAGTTTTTTCCTACGCAAGTATATATATTCCATATATACTACTATATAGTGGCATATATACTAGTATATTTACTCTATATATGCTCATGCAATACAAGTTTTGTGGAAGTTGTAGTTTCTTCCCACGCTAGTATATATATTTCATATGTACTACAATATATACTGCATTATTTATTGTATCAAATGTATATACTCATTTTATATATGGAAATGTATAATTTTGTATATATTTTAAAGTATTATTCAATAATTGGCTTAAGTAAATGTTGTTCAATATGTATATATAACAGTGTATATATATATATATATTGTTGTTCAATATATATATATATATGTTAGATGAGAGCAAATTTCGGTTATTATGAATTACCAATCGGTAATTATCGAAACGAATCAATTCGGTAACCGAAAATGGGTAACGGTGATTTACCGATCGGTAATCGGTAATAACCGTCGGTATTCAGTAACGGTTTTGATAGGCGACTATGAAATTTTCGGTAAAAAATTTACCGAATTACCGAAAAATAACTGAATTTTGACTCCTAAAAAAATAATCGAATTTTGACTCCTCAAAACTATGTCGTTTTGAAGTTGAATGTGGAATGAATATATATGATTTCACAGGTTTGGTGATCGGTAATTACCTATCGATAGCCGGTAGGTAATCGGTAATGAGAGTAAAAAATTTCGGTTATCGACACCATTCGGTATTGGTAATGGTGATGGTAAAATACTGATCTGTTAACTGATTACCGACCGTTCGGTAACGGTAATCGATAATGGTTACCAATTGCTCACTCCTAATATATGTTCTACATTCTTATTTATATTATTCTAATAGTTATAATATAATTGTAAATCAAACATATATTTCTAATTACAGAAACTTGTATCATATATGAACATTAGAATTCAAAAAGTGTATCATCTTAATACATATTCATATTTCATCATAATTGAAAATTAATACATGATCTTAGGTAACAATTCCAAAATATTTTTTTAAAAAACAATTGATATCATTTTTATTACGGTTGGCTCTTTCCTGGGTTGATGGAAGTCCAAGATCGAAGGAAGTGATTTCCAATGCTGCAAAATAAATGTTCATTTATGTTAATATATACTACATACATATCATATGACACAGTATATATGAACCATATATATCATACTTTAAAACTCTATGCCAATTATATAACACATATATCACATATTAACATACATTCTCAATAAATAAATATATATATAGTCAAATATACTCTTTAGTTGTTGGTATATATATCAGTATATATGGGCTATATATACCTTTATATATATTACAAACATATATTTTACACGGTATATATGAACTATATATACCATACTTATAAACTCTAAGCCAATTATATAACATAGACATCACACATTGACATACATTTTTAATTCAAAATAGATTAAAGAGTATAAATAAGTTATATATACCGTCACATATACTCTTTATTTGTTGGTATATATGCCAATATATATGAGATATATATAACCAGTATATATAGCTCATATATACTGTCATATATACTCTGCGTATGCTTGTATATATGACAGTATATATAGTTTATATATACTGTCCAATATACTTCTATATATATCATACTTCAAACATAATTTACTTCAAAAACTATATTCACAGTTACATATATTGTCCATAATTCTCATATGATAGTCTCAATATTTATACATAATTATATGCCAGTATATATAAGGTTTATATACTTTCATATATACTACAAACATATTGTATAACACAGTATATATGAACCATATATACCATACTTAAAACATTTATACCAATTATATAACATAGACATCACACATACAGAAATGCAGTATATATAAGCTATATATACTGTCATTTACATGCTATCTGTTGGTATATATGTACTCTATATACTGTCATACATATATACTATTTATATGATGGTATATAGAACAGTATATATCAACATGAATGATAGATAAATATCTTTCACATTAATAGTATATATAAGATATATACACTATCATATATACTATTCGTTCAAATACTCAATACAACTTAATATTTGACAGACATTTCTAACAATAATCAGTATATATATCAACATATATACCCTCATATATATCTCAAATATTAGTCTATATATCATGCTATTTATCTGTATATATACCCATTTATCATTATATATACCCTAAATTGTCGATCTATATCTATTCCATAAACTACGCATAAAAATCAATGTACATAACTATATATATGCATTCATACATTGGTATATATACCCTATATATACTATTGTATATAACTCTCACAATATCAAACGCAGTTAAACTATTACCTTTCATGAAACTCCTTTCGCCGGTGTTCCCTTGCCATTGTTACAGTCATCGGAGAGAAGAAGAGAAATGGAAAGAATTGATAGATGGAAATTAGGGTTTTTGGTTTTTAAAACCTAAGTAAACTGTCAACGGAAGAAATGGAATGATTCAAGTGGATGGAAAAGATGGAAGATATGGAGAAGAATCTAAAGGACGATCGCCGGAAATGAGAAGAAAATGGTGGAAGAATCTGAAGAGAGATTTGGAAGGAAGCTGAAGAGATAGATTTGGAAGAAAATGGTGGTGGCTTCCGTTAATTTTGATGATGTTATTAGGTTATGGGGGCAATTTTGATATATTAAAAAAGAAAGTGCTATTTTATTAAATTTTAAAAATATGTGCTAATTGTTTAATTTCACTACTAAATATATGCTATTTCCCTAAAACTCCCTTAATAAATTTTAAGGCTAAAGTTTAGGGCTAAGATGTTGCTTTGGTTGTATGCTCATTGAGTGTTGTAAATGAGAGTTAGCTCAACTAAAGCTCCCTTGTGTTTGGTTCTAAAATAAAAATTATGTAATTCTCTCTTTAAAAAAAAATATTTATCTAATTAATAAATTTTAAGATTAAAGTTTAGGGCTAAGATATTGCTTAAGTTGTATGAAGTTTAGGGCTAAGATATTGCTTAAGTTGTATGCCCATCGAGGGTTGTAAATGAGAGTTAGCTCAATTAAAGCTCCTGTGAAAACTAAACAAGCTCAATTAAAGATTCTGTGAAAACAAACAAGCCAGCTCGAGCCAAAATTTTAAACTATCGGGGACAAACCCTAGCCATAGCCATTATTAGCATTTTGCCATTAAACATACAATTACCGGAGACCAACTTCCGTAAAGCAGTTTGACTGCCATAACTCTTTAGGAAAAACCGCAAGGTGATTAATTTTATGACCTTTAAATGAATATATTCGTCGTTTAGCACAAAGTAATAGAATGACCAAATAATTTTAATTTTAAAAACAAAGGCTCCTTTTTCTTTTTTTTGCCAGAAAAAAAAGGCATTAAAAACTATCTTCCCTTTTCTTCAGGCAAGGGAATTGAAAGTAGCAGCACTCAGATTATTTTATACTCTAGCATTTCACTGTAATTCCTCAGAACTCTCTTTTCCAAATCCGTAGTAATAATACTTAGCAACGAGGAATCGAGCAGACTTGTTTTGTCCAACGCTGAATTAAAAACGGCAACAAATCAGTTATCATTAAATGGAGTACGAGTGCAACAATATGGAAAAGCTTCTCATTAAAGCTAAACTAAAATTACAAGTTACATACAAAAAAGTATGAGAACTTTATACATCATCATCATCATCATGGGTAAACAATATTTGTTGGCAGTAGAAAGAGTAATGCAAAATATGGGTGCAGTTCCTTAGGGTTGTGCGAAAAATTAGAATTCAGTTGGCATGGAAAAGAGACATGTACAAGTACAATGATTCTGCACCCAACAAACAAAAACATTAGAATTAAATGACAGCAATTTCATCAAAGAAATGTGGGAAGCAAGAACTGAACTCACCTAGCAATTATCTAAACAGTGGTATCTCTGCATGCTAATCTCTGCCATTAGTCAAATGTTGAAAGAATGTGTATTCATCATGATGTATACAAAAGAAGATTCTAGAGGTGTGCTTTGACTTTGTTAAGAAATATCTGCGTGACCGGTTGGAGGCGTTGGGAGTTTGATCAATGGTCTCAAAGATTCCATGATGGAGGCAAAAGAAGGACGTTTCCAAGGCTCACTGCACCAACAACCGCTCATGTTAAGATTCATACCAATTTTACTATTCTAGTTTATGAATATAAACTTCTCAACTCACTTTGCCCAGCAAGCCTCAATTAATGCAGCAACTTGAGGATTTAAATCCCTTGGGATTTCAAGCCTTTTGCCCTTAAACCCAACTGCTGCTACAACCTACAATATTGCGGCCGAAAACACTGAATAATACTAATAATAATATAATACAACTGGAGACAAGAATTAGGCATGCTTATCCTACGTTGAAAATACACAAAATACTCAATGGGCATACCAGGGTGGAAAGCCTACCAACTAAATGGAGAGGGTGGTTCATCCGAGCCCAAATATGCTCACTCTATTCTAACAAGAAAATACTTTCACAAAAGCAGACTACAATTGACAACCCATAGTAAATTACCTGATAGTCACATTTTCTTTCTCTAGTTTTCCAGCCACTTGAATAAAGTGAAAGAGCTTCCAAGCACCAAATAACATATGTATAGCTATAGATATAGACTCTCACCTCACAACTACAAACACAAAGCTCCAAAATGTGTCGACGACAAAATATTAGAACGTGATAGTTAACTCAATTATTCTTTTTTCTGAATGCAAGATGTAGGCAATAGTAGAGACCAAGAAACAACTCTATCCCCAGTTCTTCTCAACGCGGCAGAATTCCCAGTACATGACTAAAATCTGTTCAACTGCAGACAGCTTGTTGTGGTTTAAGTTTCAACGGACCAACTATCAATGCCACACTATTCTCATGCACGATTTCTCAAATGCTTCAGAATTTTACCAATACTTTTGACTGAGAAAATCTCAAACATCTAAGACATCATGATTCAAATGTAAAACTGCCAACTTCAGAAAAACAAACCTGTGCAGGATTTAAATTGCCCCAGGGCTGTTGCAGTGTTGCAAGCTCCCACAATATGACACCAAAACTGTATACATCTGACTTCTCATTCGATGGTTCATCACGTAGAACTTCGGGTGCCATCCACTCCGGCTAAGAAAGAGGTAAATTTATATTACATAAATAATGACTATCACCTTAAAACAAGAATCTTACAGGACCCAGTCAGAAAGTTGTGAATTTAATAGAACTTACAGTCCCTGCTGCTGATTTTGATGAAAGAAATGTGTTTGCTTTCAGCCGAGAGAGCCCAAAATCACAAACCTGAAGAGCAAGAAAGCAAAAAGTGAAGATGATGAGTATAACAAGAAAAGTAACCAATTATAGAGGGAAAACTACAATATCTGAGCTTTGGGTCAGAAGATGAGACAACAGAGATTGATTTCAGAAGCCAACAACGTGGTTATCAGGTTGAGCATCTTTCAATGCTTCAACTTATCAAGGTTTAAGCATTATTAATGATTTTGGAACATATTGTATAGTACATCAGGCACCCAAATCACATATGTATATAAATTATATTTTCAAGAGAATTAACAAAAAAAAAGTCCAATCACTCGGTGCTCTCACATATGTGCGCATACATATTTGAAAGGGTTTGGCAGCATTACTAACAGGTATCACAAGGGAATACCCTTAACTGGATATGAAATAACTTTTAGTAGTTGGCTATTAACTAGGGAATACCATACCTACTGCTATTCTTACCAAAAGACATGTTTCGAAGAGTGTTGGACTAATGAAATAGATGCCAATAGACTTTGTTAACAAAATACGATGAAGGGTTGCAAATTCTTACCAACAGAAACATGTTTTGAAGAGTTTTGGACCAATGAAAGAGAATCCAATAAAATTTGTTAACAAAATAAAATGAGAGGATTGCATATTCCTTAAGCAATTTATTCAAGTTATAATGCTTATCCATTCTCCAAGCCCACCATAAGATTCAAAATGCAAAGATATGATGTTACTTCACTGTCCCTCCCTGCTCATGTATGCTGCTGCATCTGGTAGCAGATGAAATGAGTGCAACTACTGGATTAAAGCCTATCATAGTTGAAGGAAATTAATGCAGCATATTATTACTCCACACAACCAATTGCTGACTATGAGACAAACCAGCATTCGAGTAAAACTACACTAGAAAAATACCAGGTTACTTGAATGCTGTTAGTCACAGCAAGAACATAACAATGTCCAGTAGCATCTGTTTGCCAAAAAAAGTCCTAACTAGTAGCCAATCAAGGCTCCCAACAAATGAAAATCTGGACTACAAATGGGAGCACTGTAGACTAACATTTCATATATCAGTAATCAACGAACAGAAAGTAATCTGTTTGGAAAATGAGTTACCGGCATACCTTCACAGTATATTTTTTGTCAACCAATAGATTTGGAGATTTTAAATCTCTATGGACAATAGGAGGATTGCGTTTATGGAGATAATTCATACCCTTTGCCTGTGAAAAAACAAAAGCAACTCAAATTAGCACTGATGCATTTCATGACTTCAGCACAAATAAGATGAAAGGAATTGAAGGAAAAAAAAAAAAAATCTGGAACTTCAATTATGCATACCACATCATAGGCCATACTCAACCTCCGTCTTTCATCCAGTGCTTCTCTTGCACCAGGTTTATGCAAAAGCCTATATAAGCTACCTCTGAATTGAAAAATGAAGAATTTAGTTTCTTAAAAACAATAATATATGCACATGAGAATAATGATAAGCATTTTAAAAACATGACAATTTTTTCCTGCATATTGTAAAATAAACAGATGAAGGGGGGGGGGGGGGTGGGTTATAATATTTAAAAAAAAAAGCCCCTGAAAAAAAAAAATTTAAAAAAAATAAGGTTGGGAGGTTTTGTAAACACACCCAAGAAAAAAAAAAGGTTTG
>CANUEY010009416.1:0-13841 GCA_948099555.1 Croton setiger | reverse complement strand
TTAAATTATAGAAAATTATACGGATTGAAATTAAAACTCAATTAAATCAGAGAATTAAATATTAAAGCATGCATCATAGCTTATATGGAGTCTTGACTTGATTATTGAACATGGTTGTTATGCTATGCATTATAGGAGCGTCGAGTCCTCGAGGAGGACGGGGTGAATTACCCGAGACCCAACCGAGCTCATAGCAGTACGGTAAGTGTTAAACCCACTTACTTACATGTATAGAGATGACTATGTGTTATTGCTTAATATGTTATATTGAATTGTTTGGACGGTAATGAATCCCGGTCAACTGTGATATATGAAAAAGAGATGTTATAGTTTATTTGAACTGTTTGGATCGGTATTGAAGCACGGTCATCTTTGTTATATGGAAAAGAGATGATATGTTTTATTGAATGGTTTGGACTGGTATTAAAGCCGGTCAATTGTGATATATGAAAAGTGAAATGTTATAATTATATTGAATTGTTTGGACCGATAATGAAGCCCAGTCAACCAGAGATATATGTTATATGAATTTCATTGTTTGTAGTTCTTGAGTCGGTACTGAAATCCGACAGTTGAGTTATTTGATTTGATTATAGAGATATATATGTTGCTATAACCGGTACTGAAGCCCGGCTACATGTTTATATGAGAGATATTGCTATGAAATGTATATTGCATAAATGCATTTCCACAGTTTTTAATTACAGGCGTTGTGATTATCGTAGCCAGTGTTTACAAATTTCACCAGAGGAAACCTATGGGTTTCTACAGAGAGCCCTACGGGTCTATATGATATAGAGAGACCTACGAGTCCTATATGTTACAGAGTGATCTTCGGATCTTACAGAGAGAGATTTGACCGACGGTATTCCGGGTCATCCTCATTTACTGGATCCAGTTAGAGAACCTTTTGAGGTGAAATTCCCAGAGCAATACTTGGTCGATAAATCACAACTAAAGAACAAAGAGACATGTCATATTGCATAGTATGCTACAGAGATGATCATTTATGATGAATATGTTTTGGAATCATGTTATTTTGCTGAGAGATGATATCCGAATTACATGTTTGAGTTATATGCTATGTTTACACTTGTATATGATCATGTGTTGACTAATATGGATATGTAAAGTATCACAAATTATAGTATCTATGACTATTTTGGATAAGAGGAGTCCTAAGAGATAAGTTCCTATGACAAGTTCTGTTTAATATTTTGTAATTATGAATTATTGCTTTGTTTATATGGCATAGTTGCACTTACTAAGTTCGCAACTCATTAAATTGCCTTTACATGATTCCAGGTTTCCTTAGGGCAACTG
This sequence comes from Croton setiger, assembly GCA_948099555.1. Classification (NCBI taxonomy): domain Eukaryota; kingdom Viridiplantae; phylum Streptophyta; class Magnoliopsida; order Malpighiales; family Euphorbiaceae; genus Croton; species Croton setiger. The sequence goes on along the minus strand of CANUEY010009416.1, from coordinate 12,518 downwards.
ACAGCGTCAGTTCCGTCTTCATTCCTCTGGATCGGTTAGCCGAAGTTTAGGATCTCTCTCTCGCATTTCATTAATAGAATTAATTTATCATGTAGATTTTTAGTTATATGGTTTGTAATCTATTAATGCCCATGATGAAAAGAATATATGATATAGTGAAAAAGGTATGACATGTCATATGCATGGTAGGCGTCATTGCATTCCATGTAGAGTCATTATATGCTGAAAGTGCCTAAATGTCTGTGTTGCTCATACATTAGATCTCTGTGGAGAGTTATAGTACAGACATGCTTTTGTGACATATGGTTAATGTTTTGATATATGTAAAACATGTTATGTTTGAATATGCTTATAGTGCAGAGAAATGGATGCTTAAACAGAGGTAAAGGTAATAGAGAAGAGATGTCATATGTTATACATGTATTGTATGATTGACATGATTATGAATGTTGTGAATATGTAAAAGACATTAACATGTTCAAAGAGTGATAGTAATGACATGGTTGTAATAATGAAAAGATATTATATGCTATATATGTTTGATATGAATATGTTCAAGATGTTAATGAATTTAAAATAGAGATAGCAACATGTTACATATGTTATAAGAAAAAAAATGGCATGTTTTATGACATCAGAATATAAGGAAGATTGTTACATAAACAGTTGCCTCAATAAAAATTCTAGCAGATCCCCTCATTTACATGTACTTACAATTACGAGTCCTAAAAATTTAATCATTCATATGTTTTCAATTCAATTTTAATAACGTTCATATATAAAGCAGGTAAATAATCCTTTATTTACCATGCTAACTTTTATTTACTAAATCGATGCGTATGAAATTAAACCATAAAATGCGTTATGCCTATAATGACGACATGCATAACGTATTATTTTGGTTAGAGATGTCACACGCATGTCTGGTGTTTGATGGCACGAGTGTCTAACAGTTTTGGCTTTTTTTAAATTGTTTTTCTGGTTGTTCTGTTGCTCTCTAGACTTTTCGATCACATATTCCTGATCAGGATTTTTTTCCGGTAATTTTAAGTATAGTGAAGACATACTTCTGTGATAGTTTTCAGAATCACACAGTTTGACTTAGACTATTTGCAGTCCGGGAAAGCTGACTTTTTGAACCTTAAAATTTGAGTATTCACAGTTGCTTCGACTAGTTATCATGAGAATGATATTATCATGAGAATAATTTATGGAAACCAGTTTTGAGCGACAAAAATAGGACACATGGAAAGACTTGCATGTCGAGCTTAAGTATGAATAGGGTGGTTTTCTCCATTTTTCTTTCATTTCAATTTTCACTTCCTTCTTTCTCTTTTATACTTTCCCTAGTTCGATGGTGTCTTCAGAGAATGAAGGATTCTTTGACCCATCCAATGTGAGATAAGATTAGAAATGATAAATGCATGCAGCCGAAAAAGAATTCTCCAGACTATCCATTCGCTTCCCATCCTCCAAGAAATCCATTCTCATCCTAAAAAACTCAAGAATTACAGATTTTTTTTTACATCCTCAAAAATGTATACTTCTATTTTTTTATTGATTGACGGACGGGTTTACTGTACTAACAAGAAATAAATTTTTTTAATTGATTGGGGATGGGTTTACTGTACTGACAATAAGTAAAATTCAAGAAAAATATGGCAAGCAAAACATGCAGTCATTCTAATTGGCGGAACTATACTTCCCTTCCCCAACTCAATCCCAACCAAACAAAGCCTTATATCAGAACTGCATGAAAATCCACATGAATCAATCTCAAGAAACTGAAAAATACATTAAGCTGAAAATACAAAGGTGATCATTATAGATACATGGTATGGTAGGAATCATTACACTCAGAATACATGCTTTAGGTCCCTCCCTCAAGAACTTTTCCTTTTTTGGATTTCTCATGCAGATCTCTTCCAATATAATTACTCAATGAACTACAAAAATAATTCTGGAGACAAGCATTTGAGGAATTCGACTTTTTCAAGAATAAATAAATCACCCAACTGCTTCTGCAATGCTGGATCATGGCTCTTTCCTCACTTAGGGATCCAAAGTAATCTACGAACCTGGGCAGGAGGAGCCAATCCGGGAATATCCCGAATGTCCTTGTTGTTTGGGTTCACAAGCTGAAAGTCAAAGCAAGCTTATCATCCAGTCAAATATTAAATTGGTAAATTATAAACATTACTTGCTGAAAATCGATTCTTCACATTAGGGGATAATATGATGGTAAAATGTAAAATGTAATGAAGCCATTAAATAGGTAAATTATAAACATTCATATTATGGTTAAACCTGCATTTGAAATAGCAAGGATCAAAGTAAAATTGGAAAACCTCACAAGTCACACGTACTTCAATAATTGTTAGTTTAATATGTTTAGGAAGCCAAGCCAAACCAACTCAATCAACCTTAACTAGTCAACAATAATTTCAACTCATTCAATTTGACATCATCACTATCCCCTATTATCATTTATGCTACCATGATGCCAAACCAGTTTGCACATTATTGTTAGTCAAGTTCAGTCCAGGATGAGACCCCCAATTAAGTAAAGGAGTTTCACAAACCAACTTGACCAGATTCTTTGGACCTTAATCTTTGACAAAGAACAGCGTAAATTACTTTAAAAAAATCCCAAGCTTCCTAACTTCAGGTCAAATTAGGCCACCTACTTATAACTTTTTAGTCAGTTCGTCTACTTTCACTTTCACCATAGCTTTGTATCGCACAATACGATATTGCAACTGTAGTTATTACATTTCATTTAACTGACATTACTAAATTATGATAATATTATGTTCCTAAAATTATGACGCAAAATTACTCTCTTGCCATTCAAAAATGGTGAGATCTCATATAACAAATACTAATTTCAACCATCATTATATTCCCTTCTAGCAAATAGTAGAACTCTAAAAAAGTAATATTTGTGCACGTCAACCTACATTCCTGGCTCTAAAGTTAGGTGAAGCTGCTCAGCCTTCAAGCAAGCATGAACTGCTTATCGGCATAGCTTCAACTAGAACATCGTGAACATATATTATCACCGTAAAGAAATAATTAGCTTTTGTTTTTTCTCTTGGGCAAGTGTTATCAACAATTTTATTCAATCTTACTTATGAAAATAAAACATGCAATATCTAAAACTCCCAAGCTACTATTCACAGGAAAAAAAAAAAAAAAGTAGAGCATGACGCACCTTCACAATAATGATGGCTATAACCCCAGCAACAATAAGGAAGAGCATTGCCATAATGCACCTGTCAGTTGCAACCTGAAAGGAAATAACTTTTAAGTAGGTACTGCAAATGAAAACTAGGATTTGAATATGAAAAAAGAAAGTGGACTTTTTAGAAATTGACCTGCCTACCAATTTCCTTGACCAGTTTAGAAGCCTTCTTGATTGAGAAATGAATAGAGTCAAGTTCGTTAACAATTCTACTCATTTGCTCGGTCTGCACATAAAATGTTTAGTTACTGTTACAGTGCCATGAATGGTCATAAATCTTTTTCTTGTTTCTCAAGGATCCAAACGGTGTCCAAGTTCTGATACACCATAAACTGTTATTATGTCAGTGTTTCACTGCTGTAAAATTATGTACCTGAGCTTTAAGAGCTGCTGCTGTCTCTGTCCCGACATTGATGGTCTCTTGAACAATCTAGCATAAACAGCAGGACAAGTTATTTGTCAAGGAACAAAAGGATAACAAGCCCTCACAGAACCAACAAACGGGCAGGTAACTTGATTCTATAGTTTCCAATAAGTTCGGCTTCCCTATTCCAATATAATATTTGTACCTTTTTGGTAGAAGGGATAAATTTAATCCAATTAGTGCAGATTTGTGTTCTGAATCTAGAAAAGGTTCTCAATCTATGCATGTCATCACTTTGCAATTTACATGGAAACATACCTTCTTACCCCTCTCAATTGCTTGATCAGTGTCATCCATCATTTGGTTTCCATGATCCATTAACTGCTCGTTTGTCATAGCTGCAAAAGATCTAGCTTACCTTTTAGAAATATTCTACACAAGGATCAAGACATTTTGCCTAAATCCTATTCACTCCACACCACTGCAGAATTATATAAACAAAAGAAAAGATCCTGGACTAACCAACAATGTAGAATGCAAAGACTGTTGGGACATTAAAGGAAAGCAAAAAATGCTGAGATTACAGAACTGTTGTTTATTAATACAACCAAACAAAATGATACATGTTCCACTGTGGGAGCGAGCAAGACTAAACAACAACGTAGAATGTATAGGTTTGTTGGGACATAAAAGAGAAGCAAGAATGCTGAATACAGATACGCTATTTACTAAGCAAGTATTTACCAACAAAGATATTCCACTATGGGAGCTAGACTAACTAATGCAGTGGAAGGATCTAGGGTTAGGGAAATCTCAACAAATAAGGGCTAGATTAGAAAGATTGTAGTGGAACAAACATGGGTATCATAAAGATAACCTTAGAATTCAGAAATCTGAATATTTCTGATAAAAATAACAATAAACTGTTTACATCAGCCCACTGCTGTCCTATTTTTATTAGCTAGGCTAAGCCATATCCCTTACTTAAGAAAATAGTCCGAATTAGTAAAACTTACTAAATAATAATCCTAAATACACAAGGAAACTAACAATTAATCCTAAATGGAGAAGAAAACAGAAAATAAAAAGAAAACTCGCTAAACAATTAAGAGAATCCTAAAATAATAAGGAAACATAATTAAATTCCTAAACAGCCAATATGCTTCCTGCATCACTAACCAACAATATAGAATGTATAGGCTTATTGGGACATAAAAGAGAAGCAAGAATACCTAAAATACAGATTTGTTGTTTACCAAGTAAATAAAAACAAATAGAATGATACAGACTCCATTAAGCGAGCAAGACTGATTTTCAGGATGAAAAGATCACTGAAGTCACACTACATTTGAAACATACAACCTGCAAATTTTATTTTTTATACTACCTGTTAAGTTTAGAATGCAAGCATTATTTATTTGCAATTCCATTATTTCCTTTCAATGCAATTAATACACTTTTGGTGAAATTTTATGATAAAATTCAGGCTACTTGGGGTTAAGAACTTGACTGGATACATAGAACATCATTATGTGGCCCTTTTGCCGTACTCCAACTCTCTGTCGACCCAACCTCCCTCTCTCAAATTTGATGAGGAATGAAATTTCAATTAAACTAGAGGCATTAATTCACGGTATACTGAACAAACGAAATATATTGAATTATAGTAGAACTGTTATCAAATGAAATAAATTATTAGTCCAGATGCTTCAAGACACAACATAAAGTTAAGTATTTTAAGGAAATACATTTCAATAAGGTATATAAAATATTCAGATATAGGAGAACCATTTGTCATGCATTAAAATTCACTCCATTTGAGCCTAATCCTCTGAATAAACAATTAGATTTTTTTATAAAATGTTGAAGCAAATTCATCAAAAGCATTGCCATAAGCACCGTAGTCACTGATACAATCATCGGCAAGGATGATGCAGAAAGGAGAACAAAAAGAAAAGAGCATGCAAGAAACTGACAGAAAACAAAGAGAAATGAGAAAAACAAGAGTGTGAAAATCAGCTGATAATATTGATAATCTCAAAACTTCCCCTATGCACCCACGATTAAAAAAGTTCGTAAAGGAGTATGTTTACAGATAAAAATGGCAACTTACCTGAAGCTAGTAATACATTATCTTCATTGAAGCCTTCACCAGGCCCTTCAAAGAGATCAACCCTCTTGTTGTTTTCAAGATTGGCTGCATATCTATATAACAATCAGAAAAGTATTCAATCAGTCATTTTAGGCAATATATGAAAATATTATGGTACCAATGTTCCTCTATTATGAAAATCAACTATTTGACAATGCAATGGACAGTTGGACCCAAAGGCAAACGAGGTTCATGACTAGATGATGAAATCTCTCACAAAATAACAAATTTAACCAAACAAACACTTAAATATTCATGATCAGTATTAAGAATGCACATTGAATGTTATACTTGATTAATGATTCAATCAAAGACATCAATGATGCTAAGTGAGAGAATCAGAAGGAATGGACACATCAGATTCTTAAGAATGAAGCTAAAAATTTATCCATATATGCTTGAAAAAATGCCGAGTAAATTAAGGAGAAAAGAATTTCCGTTTTTAGCAGAAAAGTCAAGATCATCATCTTTTCAAACAAAGGTGTGAAGAGCTGCTATGTTGCCATCATAACAACGAAAATTTTTACTTTACAAGAAGCCAAAAAATAATAAAACCTCCGATTATAATGAAATCAGAGAAAAATAGTAGAAACTCTCCAGCTATGAATAAATTTGAAGTAACCATAAGAATAAAAGCAAAACAAACAAGCATGAAATCTAGAAGCATAATCAAGACAAATACCAGAACAACAGAAATGGTAAGATTCTTATAACTCCATCACAGTCCTATTATTGCTGGTACATGGATCTAAAATAGTTACATCTGATCAAATTTTGACTTACTGCTTTTTTAAGGCAACATATGAATTCAACTCTTTTATCTGCATTAGAATGCCAGCACCTCTTAGAAAACATTGAACATATTAGCGGCAAAAGAAGGTAACAAGAGCTAAAAAATTTTCCTTCCACAAAAATTTTTTTTTAAAAAAAAAAAAGAAAAGCCCACCATTGATTGCTTTTTCTCATTCAGCATTCTATTAGTGCTTGGATCATTTCTACTTTCCATATCCTTCACTTCTCTGTCAAAATCTTTGATAAGCCTGAAAGATGAGAAAGCATTGACATAGATTATGAGTTCTAAGCTAAACTCAAAACAAAAAAGAAAAGAAAAGAAATGAGATTTTGCAAATTATTCAATTCTTATTCTTTTTAGATCAATCATCAGCTCAAAAAGGCAATATGCACTCAGCCAACTGTATATGCATGCATCCAAGTTAAAATGTTGAAACATACAAGCAAGTGCAACAGAAAATGAAGTTACAGATGGTTGTTATTGTGAATTACCTCTTACAATCCCGCATCTTCTCAGTGAGTTCTTCCAATTGCCGACTCTGTCTATTGACATCCTTGACCTTCTCCAATTTCTGAAACCCATTTCTGCAAGGACAGCATATTAGTATATTACTTTACAATTCTTCAGCTCAAAATCCCAGAAGATTCTAAACCTTGTGTGAATCTACAATTTTCTACAAAAAGCAAAGGCCACAGAATTATAGTTTTTATAAAAAATAGCTATCACAAAAAGCTTCCATATCAAATGACCACAACATATTGATTTAAAAATTTTCCGATTCAAATGCTGGATTGATGACAAAAACATTTCAAAGTAAAACCTGAAAACTACAGTGACTTAGAGAATGTACTAATGATTCAACTGCAAAAAGTGATCAAACTAAAGACGAAATATTCTTACGATAAAGCTCGAAAAATGTCAGCTATTTGTCCATCGATCTGCCCCAGCTCTTCGCTAACTGCCGAAACCGGATCCATCTCTGGAAATTCCCACCTTATCAAATAAAATTTAGGTTAAAAACACGATCTAAAACAAAGCAACTGCAAATTTCCTCGATCTGATCTGTAGAGCTGCACATTCATTTGAAATGCAGAGGACCTGAAATCTCGAATTCAAGATTCACGCTCTCATTTACTTCCATTGCCAAAGAGGTTTTGCGTTCCAGGTTCGAATTTCCAATCAAGAAAAATAAATAAATAATAATGACAGGAATTTGAAATCCTCAATCGGATCCGGTCTATCCCGGTAATAAAATTGGTGAGGGAGAGCAGAATGAAAGGATTTACAGCATCTCCCGATCACAAAGATCCATTCCCAATCTCAACAGAGGAAATGAGAAAAAAAAAAAAAGAAATCCATTCCCATCCTCAAAAACTCGAGAATTGAACAGATTATCCTCAGAAATGATAAATGCATGCAGCCGAAAAAGAAATTCAAAGCTGTAGAATTGGAAAAAAAAAAAAGGCAACAGAATCTTCAAATTTCACTTTCATAAAAAATTACGAGAATCTGTTTCTGCATTTCAATTTTAATTAAAAACTAAGTTTAATATTCCATTTGCCATATATTAACAGCAAAGGAAAGAAATAAAGAAAAATGGTGGAGATGTACCTGATCAGATATCTAGCTGCACCGGAGAGAGCAAGCGATGCATGCGAAAAATAATGGCTATCAAAGAAAACATAAACAAAGGAAAGGGCTATGAAATCGGACACACAAGGTGAAAAATTACATTGCCTCTGTTGGCATCAAACAATCAGACAAAAATGGCTATGAATCGGAGAACTCAATAAACAAAGCAAAAAATGATACCTGATTTATATCGCGACCAACAATCTTTGAAAGAGACGGCGGGAGATCAATGTCGGCGTTGATCTGGGCCGGAGACGGGAAGTCTCAGGTGCTTGCAAGAGAGAGACCGAGCAGCGGGTCTGCTGGGAGAGAGAGAGAGAGAGAGGGAGATTTTAAAAAAGAAAAAAGAGAAATAATTTTATTTAGATAGACAGGTAAACAAATTCCTGGATTAGAGAGTTTTTTTTTTTTTAAAAAAAAAAAATAGTATTAGAGTTAACAGAAAGAAAGGGCGTGAGTTATTGAGAAACAAAAAGTAGCATACTACATTTAGTAAAAATTACAAACAACTGAAAAAAAGTTACATTTTATTTTAAAAATTATATGTAAATTTAAAAGGCTTAAAAAATAACTTTAAAGTTAGAAATCATCTTATATTTAAAAAATATTCATGGCTTCTTTAGTGGGTAAATTAAAGAAAAAAATCAAATTCAAAATGTGGACACTAAAAAGGACTGAACGCAATAATAAAATGCGAAATATATAGTTCTGCATATAAAACTTGCGAAAGTGAGATAGTTTCGCTATATGTATTTGCGAAAGTACAGTTAAAAATAATTAGCACATTATTAAGCACATAATTAGCATTAACCAATTAACCACCAATGGGAGAGAGACATTTGGCTAACGTCTAAATCCCACCTTCGCAATATGGAATCTAAAGTCCACCTTTGCAATATGAAATTGCTAAAGTCAACTTTTGCAATATGAAATTGCTAAAGCCCACTTCCGCAAAATTCAAATTGCTAAAGCCGACTATCGCAATCCTAATTTGCTAAAGTCTTCTTTCGCAAATAGCCAGTCATTTCTTCGGTTTCTCTCATTCTTCTCACACTTTTCCCACGACATTCCAATTGAGAGAAAATTGACTATTAGGATTTAGGCGGCTAATTTCAACAGTGTCAGAGGAATATTCGACATTATAGACAGAGATGTATGTACTATTTATGAAATCTCTTTTTAATTAATTTGTCAATTTTTAATTTAAAATATGTATAATTTGTAATATTAGGCACTAGAATAATACTGTTAGTCAAATTTAGTGATATAATATTTTCGTATGAATATATAAATATTATCATTGGTTTGGTACTTTTTTATTGTTAGGGGTATATATGTGTAGTAATATTAAAAATGTATGTACAATTTGTTTTGAGGCTATTAATAATGTTTCAAATAATAATTTAATTTAAGAAATAAATTTAAATTACATAAAATTAATATTTAATAATTTAAGGTGTGTAATTTAAGAAATAATTTGAATTACAGGAAATCATTATATAATAATTTTATTTAATATTAATAATAATTTTTTACCTTCACAATAATTTAAAATTTTAATTTAATGCAAATCAATTAAATATAAGTTAAATAATAGTAAATAAAATTAATTCAATTATTTTTAAGTAAATATAATTGAATGAATAGTAAACAAAATTAAATGTAATAAACGGTTAGAGATAATTATTTATAGGTCACTGAGATTTTGCATAATATACTCTGGGGTCCCTCTATTTTGAAAATTGTATCATCGGGTCCTCAGATTTAAAAAATTATACTATCATGTCCTTCCGTCCAGAAACGGCGTTAGTCAATTGAAAATGTCAATGATTTTGATTAAAATTTTTCAAAATGGCAAAACTACCATTTGGTTTATTTGAATCGGATCATGGTTTATTTGAATAGACCATGCTAATTAAACCTAATTTTTATTTGATGGCCCAATAAGATCAAATCCCCAAAAAGCCAAGAACAAAACCTGCAACTTCCACTTTCCGATCCCCTCCACATTTCTATTGATCATCTTTCTTCTTTCCGATTCAAGTTTTCCATCTTCTGATTTCACCCACCGCCGCTTTAAACCTCTATTGTAACCTCTCCCTTCACCACGAAGGCAACTTATAAAGAACAGAAGCAGAGTCGTCGTACTATAGAACCCTCAATCGGAGATTGTCCGAGCCACCACTCACCACCACGACCGTCACCCATCAGATTTTGAGCCATCAACTTCTTCTTCCACTACCAAACACACCCACTGTAACGATGTCTGAACTGTCACTACTCGACTACATGAGAGTTCTGATCTTCGTCTTTGGAACCACTGGAACGAAACCCCTGCCACCAGCATTCGTCTTCATCTATCGGTTACCTCACCGGCAAGCCAGACCATGCCTGCTGCCTTCCCTCCTTGGCAGTCGGTCGTTTCGTTGATCGGTGTGGGGTACTGGTGTTGAGTGGTTAGTTCCAAGAAGATGAAGAAGAGGGAAGAAGAAAATAGTGAGAGGAGGAGGCGCTGGGTGGGAAAAGAAAATAAACACAAAACCCTTTTTTTTTTTTGGTTGATTTAAAAAAGAAATGGTTTGGTTTAAAAATTGGGTTTAATTAGCATGGTCTGATTCAAATAAACCATGGTCTGATTCAAATAAACCAAAGGGTAGTTTTGTCATTTTGAAAAATTTTAATCAAAATCGTTGACTTTTAATTGACTAACATCGTTTCTGGACGGAAGGACCTAATAGTATAATTTTTTAAACCTGAGGGACCCGATAATACAATTTCCAAAATAGAGGGACCCCAGAGTATATTATGCAAAACATCTGGGACCTATAAATAATTATCCCTAAACGGTTACGAAAACTACGTGCAGCGACAAAGAGACGTTCTTCTTCGAGTTCTCAACAGGAGAGAGTTTTAGAGCAGAAACTGACATTAGGTGATCTACTGTTCCTACAGACGGAGCACCGATCTTATTGCGTATGTTGAAGGGACGATAGGTACAATCGGACCCTCAATGTTCGACGAGCAGACACATCTATATGGAGGTAGCTTGAGACGGAGAACGCACGGACCCTACATTTCATCGACAAATTAGGGTTCGAGATGGTGCGAAGGATCGGGTTGATCCAGTACGACTGGACCTTACTGACGGCTCTGGTGGATCGATGACATTCAGAGATGCATACCTGAGGGTGTACGTTGAGGAATGGCCGCGTCGAGCAGATACGTTAATTGATGAGGAGTACATTGGCCGCTCTGAGTGCTCTGATAACTACATAGTATGGTATCAATTGCGAACAGTTCGGCATATAACAAATCTGGAGGATCGGAGACTCCCCAAAACGTCCATCGAGGTTACACAGGTTCCACTGACGCATATACAGCGTTGGTTAGTTTGTCCTTTAATTTATTTAATTCTTGTGCTATTTCCTTTTATTTCAATTTATCTTTTTCACAATGATAGGCGATAACTGTACATATGGCTAACGATATGGCTGAAGATTTCCTAGCCCGACGTTTCCGTCGATTAGTGACTGTCAATTATTGCTGTAACACCTCATTCTAATTTCCTATGTCATAAAAACAGGCCTTTTTTTTTTACCTATATCGGATGACACTACTTCCAAATTATCTCATGAACATATATATATATATATACATAAGCATACATTTACCATTTACATAGCAAGCATGATATCATACAAATATTCTTTCACTTAGACCTATTAAGAAGTAACTTGGTCGTTCATAGAACTATAATCATTATAGGCATGTAGGATAGTTTACATACATCAAATCTAAGAACATTCCAATAATAATCCAAAAGTAACATACATATCATTTCTTAATTATATGCCATTAACTACATAATATAGTGTTTACAAAACAAGCAAAGACCTCATAATGTTATATTTACATATCAAAACAAAAACATGCTAGATGTCATGAAATCACTAAGGAAAGGTGGGAGGAGAGAGGCCTAGATTCCTGCTGGACCGACCTGTGCAAAAGGCGAGTGAAGCCTCAGTACTTCACTCGGACTGCAGACCTGAAACACATATTTCGATTTTGATGAGTCGCATACTCAGTAAATGTAAACCACAAATAAAGCAATAAGCACATATAAGCAATTATTTCAATTAAAGCCAAACATTAACTTATAAATCTCAAACCTGTTTTATCATGACAGCACCTCTGTCATATATCCATATGTGTGACATAATCATCACTAATATATAACCACAACGGTTATATAATCCATATCTCTGTATAACAACTTTACCATATAATCACTTTCATTTCACAAACATCTAATTATGCAAAATGTGCCATATGC
>CANUEY010009369.1:0-19228 GCA_948099555.1 Croton setiger | reverse complement strand
TCATTTATCATCAAATATAATTCATATAATCCATATTTAACTTATTAATCACATAATATCATAGTGCATTTTGATGAAAATGCATAAAATGCATGAAATGACGTCGATTTGACGTAGGGTTTGGTTTGGGGTGTCACAGTCTGTAGGAGTATAAAGGAAAAAGGAGTGCGACCATACAAACCCTAGCAGAGAGTCAAATAGGGATAAAAGGAGAAGAGGTGCTGGAAGTGAGGCAAAAGTATTGATGTTCATTTGCACTTGGAAAATATTGTACTACTTCAATGAAATGAGAACTTCTAAGAACTATAATGTGTAAAATTATATTGCAGGCAAGTTCTACTTCCATCAGAAAGGATTATTGGGCATGGTACTGAAAAAAATGGACTTTACTTTGTTGATGAAGTGAACCAACAAGGCCTCACAATGCTTGCTCACAGAATGGTGGAACGACAAGCTTGGCTATGACACTGGCAGTTGGGTCATCCTTTCATAGGATATCTTAAATGTTTGTTTCCAAAACTTTTTAAGAATAACTCTTTTTCTTGTGATACATGTATTAGGACCAAAAGTCATAGACAACATTTCCCCCTAATAATACTAAAAATGATTACCCTTTTTCACTCATACACTCTAATATTTGGCTTTTATCCCACATCAAAAAGAAAGAGTGAGGTGGGATCCTAATGTATCTATAAATAGATGACTATGTTGTCCTTTAGAAAACACACCAAACTATTTGTTTTAGTTTTTTCTCTCTCCCTTTATATTGAAAAATTCCTACACTAAGATTTTCAAGTTATATTTCTCTTGTGAGAATAGTGAAGGTGGTGCTCCAAGGAAGTAGGCAAATTGCCAAACTTCGTAATTTTCAATGTCCCTCTTTCGGCTCGTATTTTATTCAGTAGTTATTTTTTGCGTTTATTTGCTGCGTGTGGGTGGTAAATTCTGTATGGAAAATTATCCGATTTCCCAGCATTACCATTATAATATAATTTATTACCCAAATTAATGTATTAATCAATTCACATTACCAAACCATACATTATACAATATATAATATAATATTACATTTTTATTTCATTTAATATGTGTAATTAGGAGAATTGAAATCCGGGTATGTCATAGGCATTTTATCAAACACATAAAATGCATATTTTGAATTCATAATTGATAAATCATTAGCTTGAATTTCAGTTAAAACTGAATAATCAAAGCAAGGAAATACAAAACAAAAGATAAATCAAAGAATAATCACTAAACAAAGTTCATTGTACAGGGAAGATTTAATTTTGGAATCAAAACATACCAACCGGAGCAGATTCACTAGCGGAGAAAAATTAGAGAAGTTAAGGTTGAGTTGAGTTTGTAAATGTAGAATGAATGAGTAATATTTTCAACCCGACAATTGCTTTTCTTTTTTTCTTTTTTTTTTTTTTTGTGATAATTTGCTCTATTCTAATATGACGTAGTTTCTATGTAACTGGGTGGACCTAGGGGTGCAAACGAGCCGAGCCAAGCTGAGTATTGAGCTGCTCGAGCTCAACTCGTTTTAATTTTCTCGAGCTCGAGCTCTTGTTCGAGCTCAAAATTAAAGCTCGGCTCGAGCTCGTTTGGTAATTTCAAAGCTTGAGCTCGGCTCGACGAGCTTGGCCTGTTTGAGGCTCGTGAGCTGGCTCGTTTGAAGCTCGCGAACTTGGCTCGTGTGGCTCGTTTCTAGTAGCATTCGAGCTCGAGCTCGTTAATTCTTAGTCAACAAAACAGAAAATTCATGCAGAAACATTTTTTTAATCAATTTCAAAGTCCAAAATTCAATAAAACCATAATAATTCAATACAACAACATGACAAACATACAAATGAAGCAAATGAAATAATTATTCATAAAATGATACAAATATTAAAAATTTTAAACAAATTACAACCAAATATCCAATGCTCTTTCAAGTTTCTTTGAAAAAGTGATGCTCAATGTAGTATCACCTCATTGCCAACTTCATTTTTTTCTTATAAATATTATAATAGATGAAACAATTATTCAACAAAAATATAAAAAAAAACTTGCAATTAATTTATTTATTTCTAGTAGCCTGTACAAAATAGATTCCACGTCTTCTCCCACATAACCTGCCTAGAGATAAAGTGGGGGTGTTCAGTAGTGAAGTTAAATAAAGCTCTTAAGAACAATGTAACAGCCATTTATTTATGATAAACAATATTGACATCCTATTTGCATGACGAAGATGATGATATGGGCACAACATACAATAGATAACACCATAAGTGATAATTCGTTGAACAACCATTTCAATAGTTTCTAAAGTAGAATCATGAATTGTCATTATTCAATCATGCAATGTTACTATTGAGTAATTGATTTTATGGGGGTGGGTGGGTGCAAGGATGACGAGAGGGCAAACAAATATACTAAATATAATTACTGTAAACAGAAAACGGTGCGTACTATGGCACATAAAACTCTTTCCTTTTGCATGTCTACTTAAGTATCCACCAAAAATTCTCGAATTACTAGTATGTGCAAAACTAGTTTTATTTTGGTTGTAACCCAATAATGGGAATAAGGAATATTTATCTTATAAAACTGCAATAGACGCATGAATAAGACATCATAAAGTAGTCATGACATGAAAACAAACAGCATCAAGAAATAAGCTAACAAGTGGAAACTTTCAGGCAAAGTCTTGTGGAGAATGAGCTTGCCTGCGTTAGTGTTGTTGCATCAGCAATTATAAAAGGCACATTCACAATGCGAGCTAGTGTTTTTGCAAGTAATGTCTTCCCTATCCTTATGGTCAAGGTAAAATGAAATGAATTAGATGAAGTCCTTCCAATTACTACATCCACAATTATATCATGACAAGGCTACTAATTACTCTATGGACGAGACCACGAAAACAAATTATCTTACCTGACCCTGTAGGGCCCATCAATAATACATTACTCTTGTCTAACTCCACAAACTCATTTTCACCATCTTGAATATCATTGTAACTAGAGCATACTTGTGACCTATATCCACATGAAGGTCAAGTCAAATAAGACATTATAAAATGGAAATGTGTTTCATTTAAGAATTTCCATGAAAAAGAGTCTGTAGTAATTTTATTATTTTGATGCAAATCTAACGAAACTAGTGGCTGCTTTTGCAATTTTTCGACCAAAGATTTGCCTAAAAAGATAGCTAGAGGCATAATTGTCCCTCCTACATCATCATTCTTTAAATGGTTTTAGCTAGAGCAAACAATAGTAGATTATGAAATACAACAGCAAAAAAATTGTAATGATGCTAACCCACTGAACTAGAAAGATTATGAAAGACTAACTCTTTTAGTTTGGAGGCATAATAAATCCTTTTATAGTGGTTGTAAACTGCCACAGAAAGAACCTGGTAATCAAAACAAGTCTGTGTCAATATAAACCCAACAAAATAGAACTACTATTTCAAACATAAATTTAATACAGAACCTTTTTAGCTTTATCCTGCCCAATTACAAATTCATCAAGCCCGTTACAGATCTTCGGTATAGGCAACTCTTTCTCCAAACTCAAATCATCAGAAGCCTCCTCCAAATTTCCACTTCTATCAAAAAATTTCTCAATAACCCTTTCCATATCACTACAACCAACATTATCATTACTACTACCATTATCTAAGCCCTTAACCCTACCAAGCTCGATAAAACTTCCTTGCAACAGCTCCAACTTATACGGCCTAAAATAAAACGCAGTTTTACAATTAGGGCAGAAATTAACTACTTGATAATACCACAAACAACATCAAATTAAAACCCCAACCAACATATACAAGACCATTGTTGCGAGAATCAAACAATATATGATCAAGTAATAAAAACAATCAAACAAGATCTGAAACAAAGAAGACGATTGCAACCCTAAACGCAATTACTCGCTGAATGAAAACAAATAAAGTGAAAATAATAGGGTTTTACCTCAATATCAAGAAGTTTTGGGTGTCGTTGAAGAAGGCCAACAGACGGCGGTACGGTCTTTGATGCCATCGCCGCTTAACTTTGTTGTGGAATGCGAGAGAGTTAGGAGCAGATGGAGCAGATGGTCTTGAGATGAGAGGGGGATTGAGATGACATAGACAGTGAGGAAGGCTCAGCCGGTGCTGGTGGAGGGTGATGGGTCGGAGATGGCAGAATAGAGGAGGTGCTCCGCAAGAGAGGTGGTGATTTGAGAGAGGAGAGGCTGCGTGCGGCTAGTTTGTGTATAATGGATGTGTTATGTGTAGTGTGTAGAATAGTTTAGGGTTTTCATTAAACTTTAATGAAAGAGTTAATATTAAAAAATGATATATTATATTAACAAAAATCATATAAATTTAGTAAATTACTTATAATATATGAATTTAATTTTTCTGTTCGCGAGCCTATTAAACGAGCTACTCGCGAACTTTTTTAAACGAGCTGTTCGCGAGCCGATTAAATGAGCTACTCACGAATTTCTTTAAACGAGCTGTTCACGAGCCGGCTCGTGAGCCGATTAAACAAGCTACTCGCGAGCTTCTTTAAACGAGCTACTCGCGAGCTTCTTTAAACGAGCTGTTCGCGAGCCGATTAAATGAGCTACTCGTGAGCTTCTTTAAATGAGCTACTCGCGAACTTCTTTAAACGAGCTGCTCGCGAGCCTAACTACTCGGCTCAAACTCGGCTCGTTTGCACTCCTAGGTGGACCCATGTTTGTACACCCCTAATTTGAGTAATCTTTGGGTTGTTTCATAGAAGATAAAGCTTCTAAGGATAATGTGCCAATAGTTGGGTACTTTAAAGTTATGGGAAAAGGTGTTTTGCCTGAGAAGCAACCAATTGTGGTGAAGGCTAAGATTGCTGAGAAGAAGATGAAAGAGGGGGGTGGAGTTGTCGTTCTACTGTCTAAGTTAGGTTTTTTGTTTTTTTCAGCTATATAAATGAGATTTTGAAGTATTTTTGTTATAATTTCTGGATATTTAGATATTAATATGGGATGCAATTCACATGTTTGATTTGTGTTTCCTTCCATGATTATAATTTAGCTTTACTTATCAATTTGGAACTTGTTTTGTAGATCTGTCAAGGATTTTTTTTTTTTTATTTTTTATGTTTTAAGTATATTTTATTTATGTTGAGTAATTTTAAAATAAGTTATCAAGTTGTAGTGAAAATAATTTTAATTAATTAAATTTTGAATATCTTAAAAATTGTAATTATAATATTATATTTAAC
Source organism: Croton setiger (assembly GCA_948099555.1). Classification (NCBI taxonomy): domain Eukaryota; kingdom Viridiplantae; phylum Streptophyta; class Magnoliopsida; order Malpighiales; family Euphorbiaceae; genus Croton; species Croton setiger. The sequence continues at coordinate 13,986 of CANUEY010009369.1, read as the reverse complement.
TTTGAATTACATACTAATTTGATGATTTTTAATTAAAAAATTATAATTATGTTTATCAAATTTTTATGTTAAGTATATATTTTGTTTATAGATAATTTAGCATGTAAATGTTAAAAAAAAAGTAGTTGGAGCACAAATTTTTAAAAATATGATTTGCTAATTTTTTAAGTGATTTTTTTTATAGTAAGCTTTTTAATAAACTGATTTGAGTTTTGTTAGTGCTTATAGAAGGAGCAATATTTATATTGAAATGTTAGGAAATCAAAGTAAGTAAGTATAGAGTAAAATTGTTGAAGACATGTGTGAGTGGATGAGAGATGTAGGGCAGTGTATTTGGAATTGTAAAAGATGCATGCATGAAGCTCTGATTAGTCAAAAACTGAAGGGTCAATAACAACACATGCATGCCTCATAAAGTTGTTGGATTTGGGTCAACATATGTCTCCACCTAATTTTTTCTTTTTTTTTTAATAAATAGGTTGCACCATTTCTTTCATGTTCCTACATATTTTGATACTACAGCTGCAAAGCAATTCAAATATTATAGAAAAGGTTGGTTATGAATGTAAAGGGAGGAAGACATGGTAAAAATAACGTATCACCCCAACTAACAAACTTATATGAAAAATTATTTATCCTATTTCACCTTTCCTGAAAAACTAATGAATCTTTTTATTTGTTAGTTCAAAAATACATTTTTTTATTAAAAGTCTTTTTTAACCTTCTTATATTTTCATCACAAAGATGATGATTTAAATAAATAAATAAATAAATGTAAATTTCATTAATTCATCAAATAATCGGATATAATCTAATAATATGAGAAATAAGAAATATATAATAGATGATTAAATTTTTTTGTTTGAAGATGGTTTTTAGATTTTAACAAAATTTTCAGAGCAAAAAATTAATACTTCTTCAAATAGGACAATAATGCATTGAACATTAGATCTTTCCAAAACTTATGACAGCTGAAATTCGCAAAAATATTGAAATCACCACATATTGGTGGAGGAACGGACCGTACTATTAAGCTTCTTCGATAAAACAAGCCATTTTGTAACATATAAAGAAAACAGAAACATAATAATATTAAAAACTCCATAAATGAGATGGAAAATCAAATCAAAATACCACCAATGGAAGATGAAAATAGACAACTTATTGAAAACAAACAAAAGAGATAGAAGAAAGGAAAATAGGAACACCGCTAATAAAGAAAGATCAGCAGTAATTCAAAGCAAAATATTAATTTCAAAGGAGAGAAAGAGAGATGGGTAGATTTCATCCGAATTAGTCTGGACCGTTGATATGCCTGAAAGATGCAAATGCAAAAATATATAAATATCATGACCACAAATTGCTATTTTGTTTTTAGCTTTCTCTCATTAAGTTTCTACTTCTTTCTCTCAAAATATTCTTGATAGGAAACCTAACTTCTTAAAAATGAAGATATAAATATGATGGTAGTAGTAGCAGACCTAGGATAATCTTTATATGGTTAAAATATAATATCATAAAATGCCATTTTTAACTGTAAAAAATATCTCTTTCCCAATTATATTTTACTTCTTGAAAAAGTATGTTTATTTCTAAAAGTGGCATATTTTAGTTTTAACTTTTAGATTAGATAAGTTTCATTTGAGATGATTAAGTACGTAGTTGCTTCTGATGAAACCACTCTCCTACCAATTGAAGCAAATCAGAAAAACCAATTTGGTCCTTGGCTAGATGTAAAAGTGTTGGATTTGAAAAATTACAGTTTGGTACACTCATCCTTTACAAATTTTCTATCTAATAGTTTGACTTATTGGAAGTTTCTTACTATTACTTAAATATCTAATAATAACTTGGCTTATTGAAAATGTCTTATTAGTTTTATAAATAGGTTATAGGCTTAATATAAATTGAAAAAGTTAGACAATTTGATAAGTTTATGGTAAGGTGGCTGTAAACTCTTTATAAACTCTTAAATAATATGTTATTAATAAAATAATCTTTTTGGCTTTTTTAGATACTTAAAAATTTTTATTAAGATATTTTTAAAAGAACTCCAATAATAATGTAAAAAGCCCATCAAATGTATGCGTTTAAGATTCTTAACCTTAATCCTTCCAAACCCCAAATCCATACCTCTTCTATGATTTCATTCAGTAAATTATTGTTGCTGCTATTACAGCTTCTCAAGTTCTCAACTACTAAAAAGCTCACTGTTTGTTCGCTTCTTCTTGTATATGGTATTTTCCCTTTTTTTATTCTTCTATTTAAATGAGTTTTAATCATAGTTGGTGAATTCACGTTTCAAAAGCCAATTACATGCTCTTTTTTTGTTCTTCTCTTAAAAATAGTCACTCTTCTATATAGACCAAAACATTTGGTTCAAAATTAAAACTAATTGCCAAAATGGCTTTTTTTTTAATAAAAAAAACATGTTTAGTTTACAATCAGTTTAAAACACGTTTGTGAAAGTATACGAAACCAGTAAAAAACTTCTAATAAACCAAACAATTTAAAATCAAGTTTTCAACAAATTTATAAAAGATAAATGAAATTATAAGAAACTTCCAATAAATCAAACTATTTTATATTAATTTTCTAACAAATTTATGAATGACTTATGCCAGCACACTATTTTTTCGGTGATTTCCAACAAGTTCTGACAATTTTGAATTTTTAGCAAGAAATACCATCGAGATTTGCAACCTTCGGCCACCTTTACCTTCACATCTCCTAGTAGTTATAGATCGAATGGCACCGCTGCAACATTTGGGAGCCACTGACTGACGTCTTATTTGTTTCGTGCGCCTGAAACTCTGTCGATCGCCATCTCCAACCGTTGAGTCTTCTTCTCAAATTGAGTTCAAATCGTGGTTACCTATATTTTTTTTTTGGCTAGCACTCAACGCATCTCCAACCGCCACTATCACTTTTTCAATTGTTGTTTTTTTCTCTCCATTCAGTTCTGTCAGTTATTCCAGTAGCCGACGTTAGTTTTCAGCTGATTTTATATTTTTCTATTTCTAGCCAATTCGATCGATCTTTTGTTGCGATTCCAACATTTTTATTTTATTTTATTTTATTTGTTAAATTATTTATGACATGACATATTTTTTTGGTTAATTATTTTTAATATGCTGGATTTTTTTCCCCTAAAGTACAAAACCTAGCCTTTTTGTTATAAATAAATTTTCTTTTTAGGTTTTTTAAAAGCTTGAAGGCGAATTCTACCTTCCCGTTTGAAACAAATAATAATAGGGAAAAACACCTTTTTTTTTTTTTTGACAAAACTATTCCCTTATTACATTTTTTGCTAAAACTAGCCAACTATATTAACAAAACTAGCTAGGGACTGTAATTAATCTTTAACCTAACGCGCTCTGTCTCCCTTACCTGATTTCTGTGAATCGCAGAGTTTAGAGACCGTGAACCCACGCGAAAGGTCTTTGAACGCTTCCAGGCCGCCGCCGCCACCACCACGGTATCGAATCCGAAGAAGCTCGGAAGCTGCTCTTCAGTTTACTGCCAATTTCAGTCCACGCTACTTCTCAGACGATCAATCCGTTTCACCGTTGCCATAAGGCCCTCGCCACTACCAGCCGCTGTCTTAGTTCCGTCAGGCGTCAGCTGCTCTATTCAGGTAAGTCTTATTGCTTTCAATCCTTAATTGTAATAATCAATATTATTAATCTTTAAACTAAAAATAAAAATTCTGTTCAAGTTAAACTTAGGATCCTTACTAATACATCGTTGCTTAATCGATGAGCTGCTATTGGAGGTAGTTCATGCCAATAATTTTTCTCCTTTCCTTTAAATTTAAACTTCTCTTTTCAATGTGTGGTTCTTGTACAGAGATGACACAGGCTGTGCAAAATTTCCTTAACAATTGCTATATTAGGTTCTTAACATTTTTTTTTTCTTGAAGTTACATTACTGAAGGAAAGATTAATTAATTATCGTAAAAAAATGCCTAGTTGGAATTTGTATTTTTCTATTGTTCCTTCTACTGTGGCTTGATGACCTTTTGAGTTGCCGTTTAATTGCTACCGACCGCAAAACTATGGTGCGGTTCAGATTTACACAGAACCGCAAATTGCAGCTAGTGTTTTTGGCACTGTATTGAAGATGCTTGATAAATGACATAAGAAAGCTATATCTTTTTTACTTTTTTATTTTGTTGAAGTTTCTTGAATCATAAGTTAATTTATCCTCTATTTTTGTCTAGTAAGGCAAACGCAGTTCTATCTGACTCTTAAAATTTGATACTTCTAGTCTAAAAAAATGGGGAGAGCAAAAAAAGGACCTAAATTTGCAGTGATGAAGAAGATTGTCACCTCAAAAGCAATTAAAAAGTAAGCTCTTCACCTTCTCTTCTGCTTTATGCACACACCCATTGACCTGTAGCTTGTGTTAATTTTGTCATTTGATGATGTATTTAGATACAAAGAAGACGTTTTGAATCCAAATAAAAAAGATCTATCTAAAGAGAAGCTCCCTCGGAATGTGTAAGCCTTTTTGCTTAATGTCTCTGTCATGCCTTGATTTCTCATTTGAAGTTTCTCATGCTCTATCAGTTTCTGTGTAATTATTCTATTCTTTTATTTTGAATTAGGCCTCAAGTTTCTTCTGCACTTTACTTCAAATATAACACAGCATTGGGGCCACCATACAGGGTTTTGGTTGATACCAATTTTATTAATTTCTCCATCCAGAATAAAGTAAGTGGTTATTGTTCTCGTTATGATTGTGATCCATTCAGTCTTTTATTTTATTATGATGACAGGAGGGATATCTTAAAGCCAAAAGAAAAAATGGAATATTTTTGTAATTTTGAGCTGCTGCGCATTTTCAGATAGAAAACTATTAACAGTTTTAGTTCGTAATTTGCTTGTTCATTTAGTTTTGCTCATTCAGAGTTGCCTATCATTTTCTTTGCAGTTGGATTTGGAGAAGGCAATGATAGACTGCTTGTATGCAAAATGTGAGTTCTGTAGTCACTGGCTTCTTTCATTATTTTAAATCTGATCGGTATCTCTTTAATCTAGATATCTTAAGTTGCAATGATGATTGCTCTTTGATTGTCTTGCGTCATTTGGGTCCTTGTTTTGCGTGCTCTTTTAATCATTCAAGTAATTAAAAAAAAAAGAGTTATTCAACCAATTTTGAGCTTTTGCGATCCTGATCCTAATCCTAATCCTATTAATTTACTTCTCCTTTTGGATGTTCAGGTACACCTTGTATCACTGATTGCGTGATGGCTGAGCTTGAGAAGTTAGGTCAGAAATATCGCGTGGCTTTGAGGTATTTTCCTCAACAATTTAGTTATTCCTCCAAGTGTTTGCTAGTGATGCATTTGCATCAAGTGGTCTGTTGATGAACATTGAGTGATTCTCTGTTTTCCCTTGACCAGGATTGCCAAAGATCCGCGTTTTGAGAGACTGCCGTGTATTCACAAAGGAACCTATGCTGATGACTGTATTGTTTCTAGGGTTACTCAAGTAAGTATGAAATATGTGCATTGACTATATTTTAGAAATTCAGTTTTGTAGAAACCTCATCAATTTTTATCTGTTATGGGTTCACCTAGCGTGCTTCTTGTAAACATCCCTGCCACCCACCCACCCAACAAAAATCTCTCTTCCCGAAGTCCCTTGTAGTGACCTGGGAATTCTATGGTATCTGGTTATATTTTGTAGATTTGTTAGTAGAACCTTGTTTTGGTAAGATACTATATTGGCATTTGTTTGGAATGTCTTCTCTTAGATTTTTTTTTTTCCCTTTTGCATTTTAGTTTTTTATGGAGAGCATTTACTTTGTGTTTTAGTGGCTGCAATCTCCCATGTCAGGCTTTTCCAGGTTTCGTGTTTGTGACTGCCCTTTTTTTGTTTGGTGGAACAGCATAAATGTTACATTGTTGCTACATGTGATCGTGATTTGAAGCGAAGGATTCGCAAGGTAATTGTTCTACAAAAAGACTAACTGTGATTAGTAAAATTGGTGTGGATTCTGATGGACCCTTGTTCACTTGCAGATCCCTGGCGTGCCAATTATGTATATTACTCAACACAAATATTCAATTGAACGGCTGCCCGAAGCAACAATAGGCGGAGGTAAGCTTTGTGCTGGGTCACATTTGAATATGCTCTGGAGAGAGATTTTAGCTTTTGTTAGATGACCATGTCCTTTTGAAATCGGAATATCCATGCATTTTCTGATTCTTTTGAGTGTTTTTGCTGCAGCTCCAAGAATTTGAGACTTCTTGCAAGAATGGGATATTAAGTGGTCTTATCAGAACCTGATCTTTATACATTATTAGAGGGGGTTTTTTTTTTTTGGGAAAAGAAAAGAAACCGATATCATATGTCTTTTTTTAATATATATTTTTCTTAGAGGGCAAGATCATATGGGAGTATTAGTGGGTACCTGTCTTAAGCGGCTGTTTTCTTCAATTAAGAGCGTAACAATTTGATATAACTGTATAATTATTGAACTTGCTGTTGTTTTCAGTTAGTTCCTAAATTTGTATGTTAGTTAATTCTGAAATCATATTTAAGAGTGATCTAATGATGTTATCTTCTTTCAAGGTAAACAAAGAGGAATTTTTAGGTAGATAGGCACCTTAAAAATCATATCTTCCTCGTACAAAAACCCACTTCTAATTTTTTTTTAAGAAAAAAAAAAAAAATCTGAAGGAATCAGAGTAGTATGACATGAAATGCCACCGAGGCCATGAAAATGGAATGAGAGTGAATATAAATAATTATATACTCTTATATGCTATGTTATGTAAGCCTATTCTATTTTTTTTTCCTAGTTAATCTTAATCTGTACACAAAAAAACAGCTTCATCAGAATTTAGGTTCTTCTATATCTCCTTTTCATATAAGTTTATTTATTTATTTATTGAATGGAGTGTATCAGCATATGAAATTAGTTTTTGTATGCAAAATTAGAACTGCTCAAAAGCAGGGAAACCGTCGCAGTTCGCAGATTGGATCACCAGTTGAAAATGAGTTTTTGGGTTTTTTTTTTTTTTTTTCAATTTTGCAATTAATATCTAAAAAATTAAAAAGAATTATTTTTTAAACATTTTACTAACAAATAATAACTAACTAATACTTAATATAATCCAAAATATAACATACATTAAATTAGAAATTTTAACTCAAAATAACAACAATTATAATCTTAAAAGTAACATCAAATTAACATAAATAATACTTCATAAGAACAACATATTAAAACAAATAATTCTTCATTATTCTTCTAAGGTTTGATCATCATCTAAACTAAATTTTATGAAGTATTATTTATGTTGATAAAAAATCCTTGTTTATGTTAATGTCATTGAGCGGGACGAGTTTTGGGTTGGGGAGCATAAAAATTGTCCTCGATGCGGGTTACATTTTTTAAACTCAAATCCGCCCTCTCATTTTGGATCGGGTAAAATCTGCCCCATACAGATTGTGTTAGTGTGATTACCCGACAGATCGGGTAAATGAGCAACCCTACTCGAAAGAATGAGAAGTAAATTAAATTTTTTTATTCGAATTTTGTTTGTCAATTTGTTTATATAGAAAATGAAAATAAATGCAAACTAATTATTTAAGATTTATTTATTGTAGTGTAATAGTCTTTAAAAAATTTTGGATGGCTTCTGCGCTCTCTAAACAGGACCATGCAGACTCGATGGAGGAGGACGATAATTTAGATCGAAGCATTAAACGAAAACGTAAGGATATTCCTTCGAACCTTTCGTGTGAATTATATAGATGTGGAGGATGAGTTATATGTTGAGGCGGCAAGCCAAGTTCAGGTTGAGAAGGATGGAAGGGTGAATGAGGGGATCCAATCGGGGATTCCTCAACATTCTTTGCGTGAGACTCTTTTGAACAATGCTTTCACCAAAGGGAGGGATAATGAGAATGATGAGGAGAGTGTGGTGTCTTTGGATGAGGAGGATGAGGAGGATGAAGAGGATGAGACTTGTCTGAGTATTTGACTAATGGTGGAAGAGAAGAAATGCTTCATAAGCCTTAGAGAAGAACCTTGATTATCAAGCTTCTTGTTAAAACCATTAGTTATACTTATTTAATGAAATTAATCAACGAGATTTAATGACCAAAGGCACATATTGAAGTCGTTAGCCTTGATAATGGTTACTTTTAAGTCAAGTTTGTTAATGATGATAATTATAATTATGCTCTCCTTGAAGGCCCTTGGATGATAGCTGATCATTATCTCACGGTCAGAAGGTGGTATCCGGAATTCGATCCCTTTGGGGCTGATACAATAAATAGTTTAATTGTGTGTTAGAATTCCTTGATTGCGATTGAATATTATGATGAGGATTTTTTAATGAGAGTTGAAGGTATGTTGGGGAAGCCAATCAAAGTTGATTGAAATACAAGTCTAGTCGGTCGTGGCCATTATGCCAGAGTTTGTGTTAAAGTGGACATGAATAAGCCTTTAGAGGTGATGTTCAAGTTGCATAGAAAAGTTTGAGTTGTTGAGTATGAAGGCCTGCATTTATTTTTCTTTGGATGTGAGATGTATGGTCACAGGAGAGAGATGTTTGAGCAAGGTGGTGCTCCAGCTGGTAGTGGGGGCCCTCAAGTTTCGAACTTTAATACACCTATTGGTTTTGTGGAGAAAACTCAAAGAAAATTTCGTGTTGACCAGGTTGTTTTCGAAAACTATAGGGAGTGAATGTTGGTCAAAAAAGATAAGAAGATATTTCAAAAGGGTCAAACAAGAGTCCTTAAGGGAAGTGATTCCTCTAAAGATATAAGCTAAAGATAAGGGGAAAGCAATCATGACTAATATGGGAAATAGATTTGCATTGTTGAAGAATGGGGAGGTTGAGCCGTGGGAATTGGATAATGGGCTTAGGAGTGGGCCTATAAAGGTCAATGATCCTTCTACTTCTAGGTTGGTAGGGGTTTGGTTAAGAAAGCTCCTAGGAGTGTTTCTACTAATAAAGTGGGTAAGATGAATTTAGTTTACGTGGAGAAAAAGGAAGCTGCGAATGATAATAGCCATCAACCAACTCATCAGAAGTTTAGGCGGGCTATAAAGGAGAATGAACATGTTGTTGTGGTTGGTGGTAAGGCTAATGTTGTAGGTATTAAAACTGTGATTTCTAAGGAGGCTAGGAGGATTAAGCAATCAGGTTTGTATATTGCTAATCTCTACTCTTTGGATCACTTTCAAGATTCTGAATTTCCATATCTCTCAGCACTAAATCTAGGTGATCTTGCTCATAATGCAGGCAGTAAAGAGGCATCCAATAATGAGGTTATTCCGGAGACACCATTTGAGAATTTGGTGGATTTGGATAATATTAGGAATGTGGGCAGAAGACTCCTCCCCTGGCCAAGAGATGAAGCTTTGATTTTTGTTTGCTTAGCTTTTGCATGGGACCTGTTCATTATTTAATATTTTTTATTTTAATGATTATTGTGTCTTAGAATGGTTTTGGAGTTGCTTCTTCAAGTTTTAGATTTTCTTTTTTTGGAATATAAGAGGATGTTTAAACCTAGGATTTTTTGCTTTATAAAGTCTTAGGTGAGTAGTTTTCAGGTTGATATGATTTGTAACAAGTTGGGTTATAATCGCTGGATTAAAGTTGAAGCATTGGGGTTTAGCGTGTCACGAACGTAAATTTATTTTCAATAATTTTTATGTTGTCCAAAATTTCCTATTCTTAGGTCAACTTTCTTTTTTACATCAACTATAATGTGTAAATTTTCAGTGCTGACAATTATAGAAGTACTTTTAATATAAACCAGTTTATCTTTTGTTTATTTCATTTAAAAAATTGTTTATCAAAAGTCAACTTCTTATTAACTTGGTTTACGATCTGATTATCTCTTATTAGTTTGTTTACTTTTAATCTAACATTAGTTTAATTCCTTTTAATTCTTACTCATTGTTTATTCTATATATAACATAGGTTTACTTATTTATTTTATGCTTTTAAACTTTGTTTACTAAGATTTGACTTGTGATTAAACGAACTTTTTATTTGTTTAAAGACAAGTACATATGTATTTACATATTTTTACTGGAGCCTAATTTGCATTCGTGAGATAATGGGGTATTTTGATCTTATGGTGGGAGCATTCATTTAATTTACAATTATCATTCTCATCCTCAATTTTTGTGTTGTCAAATTTCTTTCCCTAATCGGGATCATTGTTTTGTCTATATTAGTCCTTATGGTCGTATAGGTAAGAGTTGTGGTTAGACTTGTTTCTTTCAGATTTGGACTCAGAAGCGGATTGGCTGGTTATGGGACTTTAACTATGTGACGATTAAGGATGAACAATTAGGGTATAATGTCTCGACCATATGTCTAGGCCATATAATATTAATGTCTCGTATGAGCCTAGGCCATATAATATTAATGTCTCGTATGATCGACTAATTTCCTTATACGTTTTGGCCATATACTTCAACAACTCACATATGCAACCTGCTCCTATGTGCTTGGGCCATATAATATCAACTCCTCATATGAGCGACTAATCTTCTTATACGATTGGGCTATATACTTCAACGCCTCGTATGAGTTATGTTGACGGCCCGATTTTACCGTCAACGAAGGGAGGGGGAATTTTCCCAAAAACGGTGTTAAGGTGACAAGATATTTTTAGTTTTGGAATGCCGAAACTAGTTGGTCTTAAAAAATAATTTTTGTTTTTAGAGTCGCCACCCGATTTCGGGACACCCAATTTTAATTTTCAAAAATGACTCCGTTTTATTTTAGAAAAGGCAATGGTCAAAAATCAGAGATTTTGGGTAAGGGGGTAAGGTACGACGGTTTAAATTTTACTTAAATCGCCGCCCGGTAAAAACCGGCCTCTGGTTTGTTTTTCTTTCCAAAATTTAAGTTTAAGTAAAAATGTCGTTGCTGTGATTAAACTAGCGATGTTCCTAAATGGCGTTTTCAGTCATTTGCAAAAATCAAATTCAATTATTGAAAGCGATAAATAGCGGAAATTAAACTGCGGAAATATAAAACAACCCTTAAATCTAAATTATTTTTTCTCCGATTCCGGAGAAAATAATTACAAATTAATCCTACTTTAAATTACAATCTACCCGTTTCGATCCCCGAATTATTTATTCAAAAATCCGAAAATACCCCAAAAGCATATAAATAAACATATTAAATATTTATGAAAAATTACCAAAAGGTCCTTAAAAATTTGGAAAATTACGAAAAGACCCCTAAGTCTATGAAAATCATGAAACTGCCCCTATACATGCAATTTTCTCAAAACAAAACATGCAAAAAAATATCAATTCAGCAATTTGACACAAAAAGATCAAAATCATGTGAAATTACAAAGTGGTCCTTATAATTTTAGTAATTTACAAAATGGTCCTTAATTTAATATGAAATTACAACTTAGTCCCTACATTTAATTTCTCATCAAAAAAGTCAATATTTCCATAATTTAACCCAGACAGGCTTCATTTCATACCCAAATCACCAAAGCAACCAGAAATGATAACTGATGCAGCTCACAGAATCAATAAGGTTTATAAACAAAAGTTTTGAACATTAACTAGGACTTGAAATGGAAGGGCAGCAATACATACAGTTCTGGACAGAGGGTAACAACATGATTAGACACAGGTAACACAGATAAGACTTTGAACAAAACATGCTTAACAGACAGAATGAACATGATAAGCAAAAGGAACAAAAAGAGACATGCCAATCTATTTTGGTTTTATTCTAACAACAACAACATCACAAGACAATCAATGATCTTAACAAACAGAGATGACCCTTCTGGACTGAGCCATATTCCAATCCCCTACAGCATGCATTTGAAGAAAGCAGAAACACAAAAGGAAACAGAGGCAGCCTGGACTTAACATAGAATATACACAATCTGTTTCAACAATGAATATTATATGCTGAGACAACCAAAACTGGATATTTGATGCACAAACAACAGGCAGCATTCTAACATGCATCAACAATATGCAAATGAATGAGGGATGACTTTCTGGGCTATCTCTGCAAACAGGTACGGCTAATGGGTTTCAAACAGAAGGTTTAACAGAAATGAACAAGGAATAAGAATTGGACTGCCAACATAAATAAGGACCAGTCTATGCAAGAGTTTAACACAGCATTGTAATTCCTTTCAACCACATTGATTCCTGAACAGAATGCCTGGAATGTAACCAAACAGTAATGTTGAGCAAGGAATTCTGAACAGAAATACAAACATGTAACTGAACTCAATTATGAGCCAGAAACATTCACTTGGTCCTAATGAAACACATACCTCAAGAAGCCTCAACACACAGACCAAAGCCTGCAACCATGTTCACTACAGGCTTGCACATGATCAACAACATACAGGACCTAACATGACTGCTAAAGGGAATGCTAGGAGACAATAATGTGAGTATGTGACAGAAGCTAAACAGAGATGCATATTACCAACAAACTGCGGACTACAGAAAATTGAAGTGCATGACACAGAGGCAGACTGTTCTAACAAGTTCTTACTCAGAATTCAAGTTTCTCAAGTGAACTTTACATGGGGGCATAATTTACAGCAGGCCAAAAACACAGGAAGAACAGAAATAAGAACATTCAACAATGTCAACAAATGCAGCAAAATGAACAGGAAGCAACAACATACCAGAAACAGAAATCATCTAGGAGACCAACACAAACAGTCAAAACAAAAAGGAACCCAAGGCAGAAACCAGTTTATTAAACTACTGAGCAACATCTAGTTTTTCAATCTGGTTCTAACGAATACAAACATAATATCATTTCCAATCGTAACAGAAATAGCAGGCAACACAGAATTCACAGCAATGAAAAGAAGAACAGAAGAACAGAAAATACCAAATTCGTAAGAAGCTTTTATTCCAAAGCTGTAGGATCCTTCTCCAGGTCCCCAGAAGGTTACAAGAATGAAAAATCTCTCTAATTTCAATTATTTACAGGAATTGAGAAAACCCCCAATTTACAGTAGAAATCCCCAAATTAATTTTCCCCCAATTTGGAACCCTAGAATCTAATCACACCCCGATTACAACCGATATTGAACCCAGAAAATCTATTACAGATGGGAAATTGAAACCCTAAGTCTAAACAATCAGAAGCTTACAGATTTTTTCCAGGGAGCTTTTAGTTCTCTCTCAGATTTTTCCTCTGCTTCGAAAAATCTCTCTCCCCCCCTCCGTCTGCTGCAGAGTTTTCTTTTCAAGGAAAACACCCGTGGCCTCTGGTTGGCCACGTCTCCTCTCTGACTGGAGCCGTCGAAGAGTCCACTTGAAGCCCCTTCAGTCTTCACTTTTCTTCGTCTGACTTCTCGAGCCTCTTTCTGTCTCCATCGCATTTATCGTCCTCAGAGGCTCTCACCTCTCTCTCTCCTTCGACTTCAACTAAGGATCACCGTTAGATCCCTGTATACTCTCGTCGAAGGTCCCTCTCTATTAGGGTTCCTTCTATTTTGATCTTCAATTTCATTCAACGCTTCTGTTTCAATCTTCTTTTCTTTTTCTAGTTTATCTGTTATCAAAACGTTGCATTTTGATTCCTTATTTTTTGCTTTTTCTGTTGACCAAACGACGCATCGTCTGACGCGTTTTGACGATACGCGGCCGCTTCCCTCTTTCGTCATTCCACCGTTTGGTCAAAACGACGTGTCGTTTTGACCCTTAGTTTCCAGATCCACGCCTTTCTCCCCAACATTTTCTGAATTTAAACTTTGGCCCACAGAACTTTTCTCCCGCTTTCAATTAGTCCCCTCCTTCCTTTCTAATTTTCCTTTTTCTTTTAATTCTTTTCAATTTAATCATTTTTCTTAATTTTTCCCAAATTCTCTTAATTAAACCCTTCTAATTAATTTTTCAAATTAATTAAAATTAAAAACATAAAACATACTTCGATTAAAAATCGAAAACACAAATAAAATATAAACATTTGCCATTTTAATCTTAAAA
>CANUEY010009224.1:0-12466 GCA_948099555.1 Croton setiger | reverse complement strand
GCCCCCCCCCCCCCCCCCCCCCCCCACCCCCCCGCACACCCCCCCCGCAAGCGAGCCCCCCCCGCCGCCCCCCCCGCGCTGCCCCCCCCCGCCACCCCCCCACCCCCCCCCCCTCCGACCCCCCCGCCCCCCCCCCCCCCCCCCCCCCCCCCCCCCCCCCCCCCCCCCCCCCCCCATGAGAGAGATCCAAATGCAAGACATGATACAGGGTCATACAATAAATTCATCTGGCATGGAATTTGAAAGCCAACGAGGTACTTTGCCATTTAACCTAATTACTGCTTGTCCATCCAAGTTTGCATCATCATGCGGTTCCAATGTGCCATCCTCGTCATGGCCATCAAACAATGAACTAAGAAAGGAAGTCAGACATAAATACATGGGAAACAAAAATATAGCAAAGAATAATTAAGCACAATCTCCTTCTAGCATAGTCATGCATTCTAGCAAGTTTGCATCATCATGCAGTTCCAAAGTGCCATCATCGTCGTGGCCATCAAACAATGAACTAAGATAGGAAGTCAGATATACATAGTAAACAAAAATTTTGCAAAGAATAATTAAGTAAACATTTCATCTCCTCCTAGCATAGTCATGCATTCTAGCTACATATAAGAATGTAAAAACAAAAACGGAACAAAATGAAAAGAATTCTTCGGAGACAATCACAAGTCTGTGATTGACAACTAATTAACTGGAAAGAAACTGACAGAATGGAGTAAAAATATCTTCACCCTGATGTAACCATCACAAAGATCCAAATATCATCAATTATAATATTGAAGTGCATATGAGTCTTAACACTAAGCTGAACAGTTTAAAGCATAGACATTAGCAGAACATATACTTCGATAGAGAAAGGCACACTTTATATATCAAATTAATTTGTGAAAATGTTTACAGAAACACAAAAGAATTAAGAATGACAAAAAACAGGTATGAAGAAATCTTACACTCCGTCAACAGAGCTTGCTTTGTATGGTCCATCCACATGTCCATGATTATCACCTTTCATTAATCTAGTTCTCCGAGAGAGAGATTGTGAATTACTAGTTGTAAATGCAGCAGCTGTGGTGGTTGGCAGTTCATCATCTCTTTCATTCATGCTTGAGGCAATTGAACTGCAAAAAACAATTAGAGGAAACACAAATATATTTATTAAAAACATCTTCAAAGAGAGCTTTTCCTGGTATTCAAAAGATGTTCTAATGAACTGAAACAATCAGAACAATGAAAAAAATATGTTTGAAAATGTCAGAAGTGGTAATCAACTTTGTAACTTAATAATTGAGAAAGTAAATCATGTTGTATTATAACCAGAATGTGCATAACTTATGAAGGTTTGGCCAACCCAATCGCAGGAAAGAAAAATATGACATGATGAACAAAAAGGTCTCCCATCACAGAGAACACCACGCAGAGTCCAGAATCCTTACAAATAAAAAGAAGAACCAGAAAGACCAGGGGGGAGAGGGGGGAAGTGGGATAGGCTACCTATATTCTCCTTTGTTGTAAAGATGTGCGTGCAAATCATCCAAAATTTTATAGAAAAGCACTCCCCGCAACTTAGTCAGCTCCGATCGAACATCTAGGAGGGCACCGACCTGGAAAAATTGATCGCATTAACCTTATGCATGCATGATAAATTAACAATTAAGATACCCAACTGCTCCTACTATTTTGACAGAGTTAACTGAATATACAAAACAAAAGTAATAAGTAAATAGAATACCCAACTGCTCCTAATATAGATTTGATACAGAGTTAACTGAATATAAAAAGCAAAAGTAACAAGTAAATAGAAAAAATTAAATATCTAAAATCTCTCAGGCTTCACCAGATGCATGTGCGGAATGGTAATTCAACCTTCATGGCTAGGATATTATTGCTAGACAGAAAATTAGGAATGCAACCCAAGATTGTGTAAGGGACAGGTTTAATTCGCAACTCAATGATGTTTTCTGTTACAATGAATCTTAAAAATTGAAAGAAAACAGTAGCCGAATGTTTTAATTGAAATTTGACACAATATTATACCAGGTACTTGCCATATTGGAACTGGTGTAACAATAAGCCAAACAGAGCTTTAACCCAAACCAAATAGAAACAAATCACACAAAGACTCTTTAATGAGAACAGCTCAATAGAAAATAAAAAAATAAAAAAGAGTTAGGCAGAAATTATGGAACATACAGTTTGAAGACCTTCTCGTTCAAGCATCAATGTTGACTGCACATATACTTGAACTGCCGCATAAAACTGCTTTTCAGCAATAAGTTTCTCAATGCGAGAAGGAACCTAAGTTGCCAAGCAAAGAAAAGGAAGAAAAATGTCTTAAAATTCACCTAATATGTAACATAGAAATAGTAAAAATTATAAACAGAAACATATTATTAATGAAAAAGGGGAGGATGTAACCCAAAAATAGAAGAAAACATATACAGGCCAACCTTAGAAAAAGACAAACAATTGCTTAAAGTTAAACTGTGAGCTAGTGAAGCAAATCAGCCACAGCAGATCCAAAAATATTGAACACACCTTGGATATGCTCTCAATTTGATCTAATAGTGAGATTATGTGCCGCAATGTGACAGACCGATACCATAACTGATGCAATTGCTTGCTTCGAGCACCAAGACGCTTCTTTGCTTCACTCAAATCAACTTTTAGAGTAGAAATACTCCCTGCAGATTCACTGAATAGCCGCAAGATCTGGAGGACAACCGTAGAAAATGGGAATCCATGATATACAGATTGACTAGTTTTCTCAAATTTCAAAAAAAAAAGGCACAGTAAGGCAAAATTTTCAGGATTTTTTATAACTTATGGTGATTACCAAATGCTTGAGCAGACAAATCTGCCATCACAAGTCAAGAAAAAAATTTGCATGATTATTGATTTAATTATTCCTACAAAAAGTGAACCAAAGCCATAAATTTTTCAATTATATCTTAAAGTCAGGATAGATGTCAGATTTATCAAGGTACGGTGATAGCCAATTGAGTTCAACATTTTTCACATTAAGACAGGTATGTATAGATTTCAGTTTGAGAAAATCAGCAAAAAAAAACAAAAAGAAAAAGCTAAAGTACTAACTTCATAATTATTATAACAAGTTAGAGATTCTATTATCTAAATTCATATAAAGAGTAGGAGCAATCCACTAATGGCTTGGCTTTAATTGTAGCATCTAAGATGCCACAACAAATACAAAGGAATTAGCTGAACTTTTGTTCTGATATCCACAGTTAGTTACTGTCGGATATTATGAACCAAATATCATAAGCTTTAAATTGATATCAAATTCAATGAATAGCATAACCAAAAAGAGGGAAAAGCCAATGGCATGTCATGTTAGCATGTCCAAACATAGCAGAAGGATTCAATTGCAATTATCAAACTACAAATAACGAAATAATACTGTCAGCATGCATCCCAATGCAAGCATATGACCTTTCTTTTATATATAAGAATGCTCTGATCAATAAATAATAGATTTTAAAAAAATAGACTGTTTCATTAGCATGATTAAGCAAGATTGATAAGAACATTCAGAAAAGTTGAAGACACACTAAAAAATTAACCAAGAAGAATAATTTTCAACCTGAGAATAATTTTGAATTGCTTTGTTGAAGCCACCATGATATGAATGCACAACTTCATCCACGACCTCCTCAACAACATCACTTTGTTCCTTCAAAATTTGGACATCACCTTCACGATCTTTTGATGTCAAAATATGGACAACATGAGGCAAGGAGTCAAAGCGTGCAGTAGCCCAACTTTCATCGATCCTTGAAAGCTCCTCCCTCAAATACTACAATTCAGCAAGATACAGAAAAGGGAAATTGAAAACAAAAAAGAGAACTTGAATAGCTCATATGGTAATTCTAAAGTAACAGAATATGAAAATACATGCATTAATATCTGCATTTTAGCGCAAAGCACATAAATTATAAGTTACTCTTCTAGAAAAAAATAAAATTAAGTTTTAACCATCTGAACTTCCAAGAAAAATACAACAAGGTATATGCTAAATAATGTGCCTTCAAACTTACTAGAGAATATACTCTTCATTTCCCAGTAAACTAGGAACTTTCATGAATCATCTTATTCTGATGGTTTCTATAGACGAGACTCTTGAATCTTCAGGATATCAAATTTAAAAGAAGGCAGCAGCACTTTTCTTATTATAGACAAGTTCTCCGAGAAAAGATGTATATCCCAAACATGGATGTCCAAATATCACAAAAATATATAATACATTAGGATTGTATGACTGCTTTAAACGTAAGCGACTACAGTGATATTGATTTGAGCCCAATTCTAATTAAAAATTTAAACAACTAACCACCAGAGCATATGAAATGCCATCACATTGAATTCAATAAGAAATTAAATCAAGATAACCAACCTGTTTATCAGGAGGAACTGGCAATCCATCAAAAATACCCATTTTTATTGCCTTCCCCTTCAACAGCCGTCTGGAAAACACTTCATCCTCGCTAACAGCTTTGTTCCTTCTCTTTTGCTAAGCACAAAGTCCCCAATTAAAACCAGAAGCAACACGAATGAGCAGTGAACATTGAAAAGCAAAATAAACAAATGAATATCATTAATTATTTATAAAATTAAAAAAAAAAAGGAATGCTACTAAATCATTACATTTCTTTCGCAGCTTAATTAAATCTATTTCCAACACTATCACCGATTCAGATCCTCCGTTCCGAAAATGCCAGTGTTTGCAGATTCGAAAAGTTGAATAGGTCAACCTGATATTCAAAGAACGACATATTCATCCATGCTTTGAAAAGGCAATTTTATTTGAATTCTTACCAAATTTTTTTGAAGTTGTTGATTTGACGCTTTGGCTCCCCTGGTATTCAACACTCGTTTTTGAGTGTATATGTTGAATCTTTGCTAAATCGCTAACGATTCTGTTTATTCGTTTTCCACGCGAGAAATTATAGAATTAATTGATTAGGGCGAGGAAAAATGTAGGCGTCAATATCAGGATTTGTCTGGAAAATTTGTCGTGTGGAAGCATTGAGAAAATGGCGAAGCGTCACCCTGATTTAATCTAATCATGTGCCAGTGTGATGATGATGGTGGAGAAGCACCGAGATGGAGGCCCGAAAATTGTGAAATTGGGAAGAGTAAAACAGATCTATTCTGTGAACGTACGAAATACCGCTTTAAGAAGAAATGAGAAACAGGAAAAGTCATGTTCTTGGCATGGTGGTAATAGTAACAGATACCTATTACTAATTTTACTTTTCTCAACTGAGGTTTGATTAGCAAAGTTGGTTCGGTGTTACTTAACGACAAATGAGATAATTGATTTTGGAAAAAAAAAAATAAATATAAATAAATATGAGAGCTTTCAAAAAATATATATATAAATATAATCATTTAGTGAACCAATTCTGTAGTTTCATCAAAAAAATTAGCACACCCATTTTAAAAAATTTTTTTTTAAAAAAAAGCACATTTAAAATAATAATGCATACAGATTTTAAAAAATGTCAAGAATGCCCTATACAAATTTTTAAAAAATAAAAATAAAAAAAAAATGAAAACATTCACAATCATCGATTGCAACTCACCGTTGTTCACCACCGTACACCAGCAGAATAGGCCAGCCGGTGTCGCCAGTTACTAGTGCAGGTAACGATGAGCCCCATCGGTACTAAAAGTCCAACAACAGACAGTGGAAACACCTGCAAAAAGTCGAATTGGATTTCGAGTTCTCTTTAGATCCAAAATCTTTCAGACTTCGATTTATCATTTTACCAGCAATGGATTTACAATTTGAGGCCATATTCGGAATTTACGAATCAAGAGTTTTCCGATGATATATGATTTGTTAGGTTTCATCACTATTCAAAATTTCAAGTTACCCATGGCGGCTAGGGTTTCAACCGCGAAATTAGTATCAATAGTAATCAATAAAAAATAAAAAGTTGAAAAACACACTAAAAACTAAGTCCAACAACAAGCGTTCGAAAGGTCCACAAAAAGTTGAATTGGAGTTCGAGTTCTCTTTAGATCCGAAATCTTTCAGACTTCGATTCATCATTTTACCAGCAATGGATCTCCAATTTGAGGCCATATTGGGAATCTACGAATCAAGAGTTTTCCGATGATATATGATTTGTTAGGTTTTATTGCCATTGAAATTTTCAAGCTACGGGGACTAGGGTTTCAACTGTCCGAAGAATACGAAGGTGACAGGCTGACAACATAGTAAATTTCAAAAATAATCAATAAAAAAAAAATCAATGAGTTTCAAGAATAATAAGTATTAGTAACATTCAGTAGCAATCTATAAGAAATAAAAAGTTGAATAACACAATAAAAACATAGGAAAAAAACTCCCAAAGACATTTTGGAAGCTTAAACAAGCCTTAAAATGGGGAGTTACAGGGGCAGAGCTTCAATTTCTTGCAGATATCTAAACGAGCATTCCGAAAAGTAGTCATGGTAGTCATTCTGACAACCTAGCAAAAGTTATGGCCAAAATATTTTCTGCAAATTAAACACAAAGCAATGATAAATGAATTTTTGCCAATTAGATAAATTCAGTAACAATCAGTATAGATCATTAAAATTAAGTCAATAAACATCAATAAAAATCAATATAGGTAAAAACATATCAATAACAAATAAAAGTGTACAAATACATGTAAAAACAATCAATAATAATCAATAAAACTCAATGAAAACACAATTTATAAATATTAATAAACATCCATAAGAATCAATAAATATAAATAAAAATCAATAAAAATAATGCATAAAAACTAAAAGAATCATACTGATCCTTAATAATTCTTATTCATTATCATTTAACCTAATGAATATAATACAACAAATGTATATAAACAGAAAAAAATCATTATTGATTCTTAATAATATCGTGAATACCAAAATTTTTGCTTTCTTAACCAAAATGCAAATATTGACGTTGACTTCCTTAGTCAATCCTCGAAATTCACAATCTAAGACTCGATCAAGCCTAATTTCTCTAAACGAACTCTGATTTGAGTCATTCTTCAACCTACTGACTCATTTTCATCATATAAACCTTATTTTTGAATTAAAAATTCCAAAAATACCTTAGAAAACACTTTTGGACCTCAAAAAACCAAAATGGAGCAAAGGGGTATGACGATCCAAAACGACTCGGCCTAGACCGGAGCTAGCACCTACCACGGCCATCGCCATCAGGTAACCCCGCCTGGCTGGCCCCTTTAGGCCAAAGACTCCACCAGCCTCTCTAAAGACTCTTGATTCCCAACATTTTGCAGTTGCTTTTCACAACTTTGAAATTGTTTTTACAAAAAACGATGATAAAACATTTGAAGCCTGATGCCAAAACTAGTCAGTCTTTAAAAAAGAATACTTGAATTGACAAAGATTAGGGTTAGTACATACTTATTGTAGGCGACGACCACTTCGTAGCTTCAGCTTGATTTGGACCTCAACTCCATATTAGGTTTTTTTAATTAATTATTATATGAGCAAAACAACAGAGCAATACAATGCAACAAGAAAAATGTAGAAAGTAGTAAAGAATCCAAGGAGTAAAAAGAGAGAAAAGAGCGTCTGTTAACACATATCAAGGTGTCTCTGAATTGGTCTTCCAAGGGCCTATTTATAGTGAAAAACGGGCTGAAGGCGGCCTAGGGCACCTTGGAGGGCAGCCAAAGGCGCCTTGGAGGGCGGACTGCAGGTGGCGCCCTACTACTGACTTTTCTAATTTTTTTTTCCGACAGCTTTTCAAGACCCTCCGGGACTCAAATGATTTTTCGAGGCCATTTCTGTGATCCTTACAATTTTCTAGATGTTTCAAGTACCATCTTAATATAGTTTTGGTGCAATTTGCCGATGACCTCCGGTCCGGCTTAACTATTTGCAGCTAAGGAAAATAGCTTTCCAGGCCTTAAAATTTGAGTATTCACAGTTGCCCCCCACTTGCGACATAAAAATGATTTATAGAGCTCAATGTTCTTCTGAGTAGCGAATTTTGGGGCTAGGGACTGGACGCGTAGAGAACACCCGTCTTTCAGATTTTCCTTATAAATAAGATAGAGGTTCCATTTAATTTGTCACTTAATTCCAAGGTATTCTTTCTCTACGATGACTTCTCTAGTCTTTGACTCGGGCAATGCCCTTGTAGGCTCAACTTATGTGTATGAGAGGCATCAGAAATAGATGATCTTATGGATCCAAGCTTCGTTGGTTTTTTTGCTTGATGTTGTGTGGGATCCATAAAAAATAAGTCGAGCACATAGGCTGGGACATGGCGAAGTTGTGCATGTCTATCATCTTCCTTGGCCTCATTTGACGCTGCAATTTCAACCAAGTCTCTTAGTTGGTGCCGACTGAATAAGATGCTGCAGTTCTCAAAAGGATCGAGAACTTGAATTGTTTCACTTTCTTTGCTGAGGCGGTAACTCTGATCTTCTTTTGAAATTAATTTTCCCTGCAATGTTAGTAGCGAAATAGGAAAACTAATGCTTATTTAATGAAATTCATTTATTAATAAAACTTTGATTTGTTTGAGAAATTTTTCTTTGTGCAATGTAATTAATTTTATGTTTATTCATTTTGGGCTTTACCCCTTCTTTTTTTTCAAAAAACTGCGAAACAGAAGAGGGACACGTCCAAAAGGATGCTGGGCAGCGACCTAGGTGCCGGGCGGGCATGTTTGCCTATAAATATAGCCCTTTTCCACCCTTTTCCGTATAACCTCACTATTTAAGCAAAAAAAAAAACAATTTTTTAGAGCAAAAAAACTCTCATTTTCTTTTAGAAAAATGAATCCTGCCTATAACCATGCCATGCATAACTGAACTCAGAGCCTTCTGAAAGTGGAAAGTATTAATCTGGGGCAATACGGTTTGTTTGCTATAGCTACCCTTAGAGGGATAGTAATAGACTGGGATATTCTTCACGTCTGTATTAGATTTTGGGATCTTGAAGCACACGTCTTTCATGTCGGTGCTATGATGGAAGAAATGTGCCCTTTCTTTGAGGAAGTTTGTGCAATAATGGGGTGTGATCCAAATGGTCCCTTGGTTAAGCTCAAGATCAAGACTGGTTATTTGAGATCTTTCGAGAGTCTTTTTCACTTCACCAGGACACATGCCCAAGCTATGTTAGTGGATGAGCAAAAAGTGATTCCGTCCTCTCTAATAGATGAATTTCTAGAAGCAAACCTTGAAGACCCGGAACCGATGAGACTCAGGATACAGGCCTTTGTTTTCTGCCTCTTGAAGAGTTTTCTGTTTAATAACGATCCATGCTTTGGAGATCTGTGATTCTGCCCCATGATCAAACAAATGGAGGAGATGAATTGTATTGGTGAAATCGTGCTGGCAGAAACCCTACGGAGCTTAG
Source organism: Croton setiger (assembly GCA_948099555.1). NCBI lineage: Eukaryota > Viridiplantae > Streptophyta > Magnoliopsida > Malpighiales > Euphorbiaceae > Croton > Croton setiger. Next base: position 3,061 of record CANUEY010009224.1, on the reverse strand, counting down.
ACAGAGTGACCTTGGGTTTTAATAACTGGATTGTTTCTCTAATCATTCTTCAAGTTTTTTTTACTTTACTTCTTTGCTTCTTTCCCATTGAATATAAAGGATCTCTTTGCAGGTTTGGCTGAAAGATCGCCTTCGGGTGGTTGCGGTTCCCACTACCATCTCTTATAACACTTCGTAGTACTGAATGAGGAAGACTCTAATCACCCAGCCCTTTGTTAATGTGTGGACCTCTTAGTTGATGGAATTATTTTAGTGGTACATTTCATGGTACAACACCATACACTTTATGCAAGCTAGCCTGAAGCATACCCAAGTCTGCCTTCTGGGTCTTACACACTGTATATGGTATAGCACTTCGCGCACTTTGCAATAAATGGGAATAGAGTAGATTGTCTCAATTTTGGATAGTCCTGCTGTTGACGCTCAATTTGTGTACCCCCAAAATTATCCGAGGATAATAAGAGCTCTAAATTCGGAATGGCCAAAAAATTCCCGCTCGGTTCGCTCTTTCCTCCTTTTCTAAAATATTTTCCTAATATTTTAATCCTTGTTGTGTTTTAAAGAATTCTCAGATTCCCTTCTAGTTGCAAAAATATATGTTTTTAGGTGTGTTTTTATTTTTCGAGTTGAAAAAGAAAATAATAAAAAAAAAGAAGAAAAAGAAGAAAAAGAAATTAAAAAGAAATTAAAATGTGGTTATTTGTGATTTTAATCTTAAAAATCAATTTTAAGATCAAAATGACAAATGTTTATATTTTATTTGTGATTTCGATTTTTAATCGAAATATGTAGTATGTTTTTAATTTTAATTAATTTGAAAAATAAATTAGAAGGGATTAATTGAGAAAATTTGGAGAAAATTAAGAAAAAGGATTAAATTGAAGAGAATTTAAAGTAAAAGGAAAATTAGAAAAGGGGAAGGACTTAATTGCAGACGGACCTAAAGATTTGGGAGCCGAAATCTAAATTCATAAAATGCAGGGGTGGAAACCGAAAGCGCCAGAAAGGAAGCTTCAAAAACACGCCGTTCCACTAGGAAACGACGTCGTTTTGTTTAGTGGAAAAACAAAAAATAATAACAAAACAGAAATCAAACGGATTGAACAGATCGACGAAAATCAAAAGAGGAACGAAACTGAACCCTAACAGAAAGAAAACCGATCAAGAGAGAGGGACGTGAAATAAACAGTGAATCGACGGAGAAGGCAACAAGCTTCTGAAGGAAGCTTCTCTCGACAGTGTCTGAAGTGCTGACGATGATTGAGACAGAAGTTGGGCTCGAGGAGTATGAAGAAAACGCGTTGGAAGAGACCCCTCGACGGCTGGAGCCAGAAGAGGGACGTGGCCGTCTGAAGGCCACGAGCGGTTCCTTGAAAAAGAAAATCGAACAACAGAAGAGGAGGAGAATTTTCGAATTGGGGAGAGAGAAAATCTAAGAGAAAAAACGCTCTAGAAAATTGTAAGTTTTCAATTGTTGAGATTTAGGGTTTCAATTTCCCTTCTGTAATTGATTGCCTGGGTTTGTTTCTCGTCTGTAAATTGGGGAGTTGATTTTAGGGTTATAGAAATTAGGTTTCTGTAATTTGGGGATTTCGTGAATTAGGGTTTACAAAATTGGGATTTCTGAAATTGGGGATTTCTGTATAAAATTAGATATAGGAAATTGTTGATGTTGCTGTAAAGAACACATTCATGTAAAGAATTTGGAATGCAATAAAGATTTGAAAAGCTTAAAGAGGTATTCTTTTGTTTCAGTTTCTGTTTTCAACTTTCTTATTTCGTTTCTATTTCTGCCCAATATGTCTAATTATTGTTGGGAGCCAGACTGAATTTTGGCCTTAGCTGATGGCCTGTTTATGTTTCTGCATCAATGTTTCACCTTAAATCTTTCTGTTGAGTCTATAACTGCTGGTCTGAGTTAAGATGCCTGTCTATGTTTCTGTTGAGTTTGTAACTTGGTCCAGGTTAATGTTATCACTGCTTGATGTTTGGTCTTTCTGTTGTTAATCTGATTGATCCTTTATTTGTGTTTAATAGCCTTTGTTGTCGACCTGAATATAATTGAAGTTGAGAATAATGTAATGCTTTATGTATGGTTTAAAAGTTATCTGCCTTTGATTGTGTTTGTGCTGTTCTGGAGCTCCTAGAACAGGAGTATTGAGAGCCTTTGGCAATATCAGGCCTCAGGACTCTTTGTTAAACTGTTCCTGTGTAGTTTATGTTGCTTCTGTGTTGGTTCCTTCCGGAACCAGTAATGGGGTTCCTGAAAGTTTCTCTCCCCTATGTGTTTCTGTTTCATTACACATTATGTATGGCATTTAGATTGTTAGTAGAATGTATGTAGGAGTGAATACCATGTACTGCTGCATTTTTGTTGACTCTTACTGTGTTGGTATGTCATTGTTGCTGTGTTCATCTGGAATGCCATGTTGAGCCCAAGGTCAGAGTATGTTTTCGTGCCATATGCTTGCTGTTGCTGTGTTAATGAGTCCACTGTTCAGTTTATTGTTTGATGAGTTACAATTCAGAAACAGATTCTTTGATGAGTTCCTTAACTTGTTGAATGAATATGGTTTGAAAACAGCATGCCATTGGTTTCTGATGTGTTGTTGATATAAAGTTACAGGATTGTTGGTTCTGTTTGGTTTTAGTCCTGCTTGTTACATGTGGTTTGAGTACCTGCATCCCCTTTGGCAGTCTAGTTAGGCCACAATTACTATTGATCATGCATCTGACTATTGAGAACCTAGGGGGAGGCTCTAGCATTCTGTTATGCCCGGTTTGGTGCTTGTTTGAGTTGCAGTTGCATTATGAGTCTGTCAGAGTCAGTATGCTTCTGCCTTTGATGAACAACCATATTTAACTTTTATGTTAATGTCTAGAGTTGTGTTGTTTATGCTTATGTCTCCATGTCTGCCTATTATGCTTCTGGATGAACTAAAACCAGCCAGAATCCAAGTTTATGCATCATGTTATTGCTGTTTAATGATAAAGAAGCTGTTTAGTTTTGTAACAGTTGTTGTCAGATGTTTAATATGCATAATAGGGTCTGCTGTGAAGG
>CANUEY010009142.1:0-11169 GCA_948099555.1 Croton setiger | reverse complement strand
AGCATGCTAAATTGTTAATTTGGTTCAATGTTGGAAAATTACCATTTTGGTCCTCCAAGTTTGGAAAATTACCATTTTGCCCCATCTTTGCAAAACCTTAACCAAACAGGTCCTATTTCATGCCAAATTCATCAAGCAATTAACAAAACATGCATATTCAACATTTGGAAACAATTTCTACAAAATTACAGTTTGGTACCTACATTTTGCCAAAATTACAAAACTGCCCCCATCATGCATAACAGCCACCAAATTGGCCAAAAACAAACCAGACAGCTTCTATGCTACTTCCCATTTGCTTTTAATAGCCCTAAACATGCCATTTCTACTCATACTTCACAATATCATTCATGCAAATTTCAGTTACACCAAGTTAATACAATCTCCCTTACCTTGAAAACTCCATCCTACATGAATTTTATATGGGCCAGATGATTCAAGACAATACTAGTGAAGAAACAGCAACATATTCTTATGTTAAATGGCAAACATGAAGTGCATACCAAGGGTTCAATAGAGTATTATAACAATCTCAGCTCAATCATGCAGTATAGGGTCAACACTAGATGCTCATGCTTACTTATACTGGAAATAGAATGATGCATAGGTAAGCAATGCATAGAGGGAACATTGCAGACTCAAAAGGGGAGCAAAACAGAAACAGCAATGGCCAAAGTGGATTGACACCAAAACAAAAACCAGACTGGACAGAAGCTAAACACAACCTACAATCCCTTGGAACAACTATAAACAGGGATATCAAACCCCAAACAAGCAACAGCAAGTGATAACAGGCACAAAACCCAGCAGAAGCACTAAATGTAGAGACTTACCAAGATGACCTAACTGCAAGCAGTTTATATTGGTCTTAGTTATGCAGAGAATAGACATAAACATTAGGTCAACAATGTCACAAACCAAACAATCTGGACTCACATTTCAACATCTTCAACTTTTAATTCAAACAACTGATTTTATGAATTAAAGCATCATGGAGAAGTATTCATTTCAAATGCTTTTGATCTAAAATTGTAACAAGTAATCCCAGGAAGAATGAATGTTCTGCTTATGAAGATGAAACTGGTATGAAGTGATAGTTTGCTAAGATGAAATCAGTTTGCAGGCAGAAATTTCAAATACAAGCAATGAATATGGATCCCAGAAAACAAAATATACTTTGACAACATAATAATCAAGAAATTTTTATCATAAAAAAAAACCCTAGGTGTAACTTTATTTACTTTAAACAGAAAAGATACTAATGATAATTTGAAAATCTAAGCAAAATGAGATCATTCTAAACATACCAAATCAAGTGGAATAGTTTAAACACATTTGTTTTTGAATGAAAGACATGATTCAATGAGCTGAGATCTAGGCCATTTAAGATTCATCTTTCGTCAACAAGTCAGTCATCATACACATTTGTAGTAATCTGGACTGCAGCTTGAAGACAATGCAGACTCATACACAACAACAGATCAAGTCTTTTTTTGCAAACAATTTGTGAAAAAATCAAATCTAATGCAGCTTCTTACCCATTTTCAAATGTACAGATCCATACATTTTATACCAGAAATGAAACCTAAGGACGAGGATGACCCAGATTACAACAGAAACAACACAACTTGCATCAGAAATAACTCCTGAGAGCAAGAATGAACGTGAATATCCTGAGTTCAACAACAGCTTCATAGCCAAACAGAAAGCAGCATGTTAACAACCAACACACAAACAACCCAGGAGCAACTTCATGCAATCGTACAACAACAAACATTCCAACATACTCAGTTTTCATATCATAAAACCAACAAAACAGTAGTATTATCCCACAGGAACATGCCAAATTATCAACACATACCAACAAAATAAACAAACAACAGAACCAATTCAGTCTGGTTCCCAAACAATCTTCAACATATTTAATAGAAAATAGAAAATGAAATCAAGTTCAAGAGTTACCTCAGAATCAATTCAATTAGCAGATTGAAAATCCAGAATCCATAGCTCACAAGAAGGAAAAGCAGATACAGAAAAGGAAATCGAAAATACTTAAATTCAAATCGAATTTTGAATTAAGAATTTTTTGTTTTACCGAAATCAAAAACGAAAAGCCTCTCTTGATATGAACCCTACATTTCTGAAGCTTCCCCCAATTTACAATTGAGAACCAGAAAACCCTAAACCCCCCAAATTGAGTAAACAGAAATCCCTAAATCGAAAATGGAAAGCTTACACGTTTTTCCCAGAAAGCCTTTTCCCTCTCTCTGATTTTCTCTTTTGAAAAATCCCCCCCTTCTGGAGACGATCTCCCTTTTGTAGGCAGAAAACTCTGCCTCTTCGTCCTTCTCTTTTCTCTTTCTGCTACAGCCGGCAACTTTCCCTTCACGCCCGACATCCTCGGAATCCCCCTCTATCGTTGACCTTCCCTTCCGGGTGGGGCAAACAGTTGGTCCCCTCTCCTCGCCGTCGTCACCTCTCCTTCCTCTTTCAGCTTTCTTTTTCCCGTTCGTTTTCTTTCGTTTTCAGCTGTTTCTGTTTTTCGATTTCTGTTTTTATTTTTTTATTATTATTTTTTTTTTGTTTTCTCAGACGCCAAAACAGCGTCGTTTACATAATATAATTATTTTTTGATCCCTTCTTTTCCAAATTTTTCTGTTTTCACCCCACTTCTTCCTTCCCTTCTCAATTTCGTCCTTCCCCCATTCAATTTCACCCTCATTCTTTTAATTCTGTCCAATTTCATCCTTTTTCTATTATTTTCTCAAATTTCTCCCTCTTTATTTTATTAAATTCAATTTTTTTCCTAGAATTAAAATTAGACTTGAAGCTAAACCTAATATTTTTTTAGCATTTTCATTTTGAAAATAAAAATAGAAAAAAAAATAAAGATAAATCCGAACAAAAATCTGAATTTAACGAAACAATAATGAAACTAAAATTACGATCGAAATTAAGATTTTTCTTTTTCTACCTTTTTTTTAGAAACTCAAAAATTGGAAATTAAAATATCCAACTATATTGAAAGGAGGAGAAAAATTTTTGGGAAGAATTTTTGGAACCGACAACATCAAAAATATTTTAAAACAGAGGAGGGTTGAGCTGTTTCGGAATTCTGGAGATTTTTCGAGCTTGGGCATTTATCATCATCGGTACTTTTTGGGGCAAAATTAAGCGTCAACAGTAGGGACATCAATAACTTGAAAAGGGATTTCCATTTTAGATGGCCCAACAGTGACTAATAAGGTAGCAACCCCTAAAATTTCTCTTCGAGTGTTGTCATATGCCTTTACTATTTGGTCAGAAGGCGTCAAGTCAGAAACCTCCAGACCCAAACAACTGGCTACTCTCAAAGGGCATACATTCAGAGCTGACCCATTGTCAATAAGTACCATGGGTACAGTTTTATCCCTGGTTTGGACTGTGATGTAAAGGGCTTCATTATGGTTACCCTTATTTTCTAGGAGATCTTCATCTGAAAACCCGATGTTCTGTGTTTTAGAAGCTTGGGTGAAAGTGGCCACAAGTGTTTCTGGACTTACTTCAACCGATGTTTGGAATTGGCTTAGCGTCTTGCAAAAAGCTTGGCGGTGAGAAAAAGATAAGGCTAAAAGTTCCCATATGGATACTCTTGCTTGGGTTTTCTTTAATTGGGTTAGGACTGGGTCCTCTTTTGGTTCAAGGGTTCCTCCCCTTGGTTGATTCGGGACTTTATCCAAGATAATGGGTTCATATAGCCTTCCACTACGGGTTATGGCATCCACTTCTTCGGACAGGTCATTCAGATCCAAGACACAAATGTGGTTCATTTCCAAGAAAAGCTTGAAAGGATCAAATAGTTCCTCTTGGGAGGTTATGGCATTCACCCCATGGTTGGGTAAAGGGTTGGTGTTAATATTTGGTTTAGTTTTAGGTATAATTGACCCATTATCAACCAGATCTTGGATCCGCCTTTTAAGGGTCCAGAAAGCTTCGGTTTTATGCCCATTTCCTTGGTGGAATTCACAATATTCATTGGTTTTATAGTTCAAAGGTAATGGGTTAGGTGGTGGCCTTGCCTCCAATGGTTTGAGGTACCCGGCCTTTACTGCTTCTCGGAAAACTAAAGTGATTGGCATTCCGAGATCGGTATAGTTTCTTCTGGATTGGTTATTGCTTAGGTTTAAAGGGTTGGTTGGAGTGATACTGGCTACTTCATTTACTTTACTTGGTCCAGTAGGATTTGGTTTCTTATATCTGGTTGAGTCATCTTTGAGTTGACCCAACTGGATAAGGTCTTCCACTTTGGTAGCTGTGGCTATAAGTGATTGAAAGGTAGACAAGTATTGAGTTTGAAGTTAAGACTGGTAAATTGGGAGTAGGTTTTTTTTATGATAATGTCAACCTATTCTTGTTTAGAAGGTCGGTTGATCATTTGGGCGACTTTTGCCCTCCATCTTGTAAGGAACGAAGAGAAGGGTTCATTGTTCTTTTGTTTGGTGGTTTCAAGTTCCCTTCGGGTCACATCCACCTCAATGTTATAGCTATACTGGGTATTGAAGGTGTTGCAAATGTCCTTCTAAGTTTTGATCTTGGATCGGTCCAGGGTTACAAACCATCTTAGGGCAGCACCAGTGAGGGATTGTTGGAAAAGTTAAGCTAGGAGCTCGGTACTTAAGCTAAAGCGGTTCAATGCTCCCACATACATTTTCAGGTGGGTTTTAGGGCAAGAAGTCCCATCAAACTTGTCCATATTGGGAGTCTTAATTTAGTGGGTAGTCGGGCATCAGGGAACAGAGACAAGGAGTCCATGTCTACAAGTTCTTTGTGGGTTTTTAAAGCAGTGATTGATCTTTCCAAAGCCTCAAGTTTCTCTTTCATCTTTTGAGACTCGGATTCAGGGGTTTTAGAGGGTTGGTCCTTCAAATCAATGACAGGGGTAGTAGTAGGTTCTTTTCCAGAAGTTGAGGCTCATTTTGCCCCAATTCCCAATTCAGATAACAAGGTAGCTTTCTGATTGGCTAGGGCTTCACTGATCCTAGCTTCCATTCTAACTTCCATTTGGGCATTGATCTCATCGTCTTGTTCCTTTAATAGGGATCTGATGTCATCCAAAGAGGCCATTGGAAAAGGGGTAGGAATTGTTGGTATCTCGGAAGTAGGTGATGGCACTTGTGGGGTAAGTACCTGTATGGATAGAGGACAAAAGGATTAGGTCTCTCTTTGTGTAGGGTATGCTAAAAGGTATAAGGTGAAAGGTAGGGTATACTCTCTGTCCAAGTACAACATTAGTCTTAGATGATTCATTCTCATTCCCTTCCTTACTCTTTCCTTTCCTTTCTTTTTTTTATCACTCTTGGTTTTACCACTCATTTTTTAATTTCCCCCCTATTTATAGGTGGTATGTATGTGTGGTATGAATGCATGAATGCATACATCTATCACGCCATAATTCATTTTAATGTCATGGGATGAATGCAAAGGTCGCATCAAGGGTATCCTAAAGGGAATGTTCTAATTTGGATGAGAAAACTGAGTGGCTAATAGGGACCCTTATGCGCCTAAAGTAAGGATATTCCTTGCCACATGTGAAACAGAGAGTTTCGTGTATTCCGACAGTACGCTTACTTTTGGGCCACCCCTAAAAAGATTAGAAGTGGTTTTCGGCACCAAAGTGGGACACTTGCGCTGTCCGTTGGCATCATCAAGGAGATGTGTCAATCAAGCGCTACTCGTTATCCCGACTCACAAGAAGTTTTGTAGAGAGAGAATAAATTCATTCGAAATGCATTTCTTATGATTTTTCAAAACTCATCATCATCATCATCAATTTTTGAAAACTATGCACATCAAATGCAAATGCAATTTATTTTATTTTTATAAGTCCAAATCTTCTTCACAGCTTCTTTAGGAAAAAGCCTTATTTCCTGTAAAAAAAGGGTTAGGAGAAAACATATACAATAGTATGAATGCAATGGTAACCCACACTTAACTTTAGTTAAGTTTTTCCCTAGTAGAGTCGCCAGATTGTGAACCCTTACCGAAGGTCGCTCCCCTTTCGAGCCGCCGGGCCGATCCGCGAGGGAAGTCGGTTGGCGAGGGATGTTCACTCGGGGTGAAATGTGTGTGTGTAGAGTCGCCACTTAATTTATTTTGTTAAAGGGGAAAAATTAAGAAAGAACCCCTTAGTGACTCCGTTTTGCGATTAACCTATTTCTAAGTTAATCGCCCCAATGAATGAAATGCATTAGTCTTCAAACCCGAGGTGGATTCGGAAGTTATGTCATGCATTCATATCAATTATTTCTTCTCCTAAGTAATGTTATGCAAGAATGATGATTTGGACGAAATGATCGGAATGGGGAGACCTGCTATTCGAGGTTATATCTCGAATATGCCTACATACTATCTTTTGAATGAGAGGTCAAGGTCAATGTAGTTCGAACTTGCCTATTTAAAGGCGATGGAGGGGGTGTATGCATGTATGCATGCTATGAGTGTGTGAAAGGTGAATTTAGGCCTAGGGGCCGAAAAGGGAGTTATTCGACGTCCGTGGTCGAAATGTAGGCCTAGTGACCGAAAAGGAGTTTATCGACTTTCATGGTCGAAAAAGGAGTTTATTGACGTCCGTGGTCAAAAATGGAGTTTATCGACGTCCGTGGTCGAAAAGTGAAATTTAGGCCTAGTGGCCGAAAAAGGAGTTTTATGACTTCCGCGGTCAAAATTGTGTTTTTGTTAGTCTAGGGACCAAAAAAGGAGTTTTATGACTTCCGAGGTCAAATTGTGTTTTTGTTGGATTTCTACGAGGGAATATTGATTTTTAGGCCTTTTGGCCAAAATTGTGTTTTTGTGTGTTTCTGTTGGGGAAAAAGGAGTTTGTTAGGCCTTGAGACCAAAATGTGATTTTTGATGTGGCACGACAGCCAAAAATATGTTTGTTTTAGGCATTATTAGCCAAAAAGTGGTTTGGCGGCGCTGTGGCCGAAAGTCTTAATTTTGGTGGCGCGGCGGCCAAAATGAGTGATTATAACGGCATATTTTGCCAAAACGTGTATGCATGAGATGCAAAATGTTATGTATGCATGATGCAGGATGCAATTTGAGAGAATTAAATTGAAGAAAAAGAGTTTCGAAGTATACCTGTGGCAGTTGACGTCCGCTCCTTAGCTTCAGCTTGATTTGGACTTATTTTATGTGATTTATGTATGCAAATGCAAGTTATCAAAGAGATGCAATGCAGAAAGCAGTAAAGAATTGCCTTTGAGATGAAGAATCGCCGTAGGCAAGAAGGAAGAAGAGAGCGGCTGTCAACACAGCTCAAGGTGTGAAGAAAATGATGGTTTTGGGGGTATTTAAAGGTGAAATTCGACAAAAAGTCAACAGAGGGCGGCCTGGGCTGCTATCGAGGGTGGCCGGGGATGCCTTGGAGGGCGGCCAGGGATGCCTTGGAGGGCGGCCAGGGCTGCCCTTGGAGGGCAGCCAGGGGCGCCCTTAGAGGGAGGCCAAGGGCGCCTTCCTTGGGCGGCCAGGGCTGCCTTCCCTCTGTAACTCGCGCGTTTTTCATTCCGGAGCCTTTTCGGGACGTTCCGGGACTCCGATGGCTATTCCGAGGGCATTTCTGTGACCCTCGTAAAATCCCGGACATTTCAAGTACCATGAAGGCATGCTTCCGGTGTTGTTTTATGAACATGTCCGGTCTGGCGCGACTGTTTGCGGTCTGTGGAAAATGATTTTCTGGGCCTCAAAATTCAAGTATTCACAAGGTCCAGCTCCTCCGGTAAGGGTTCACAGCATATGACATGTCATACCTTATTTACTATATCATATATTCGTTTTATCATAGGCATTATTAATAGATTACAAACCATATGACAAAAATCTACATGATAAGATGATTCTAATGATGAAATGCGAGAGACAGAGATCCTAAGTTTCAGCTGATCGACCTTGAGGAATGATGACAGAACTGACGCTGTTAGTTGCCCCAAAGAAAACTTGAAATCATGTAAAAGCAATTTAATGAGTTGCGAACTTAGTAAGTGCCAATTATACAATATAAACAAAGCAATAAATCATAATTGCAAAATATTAAACAGAACCTGTCGTAGGTAAACTTATTTCATAGGATTCCTCTTATCCAATAAGTCACAGATACTATAATCTGTGTTACCTTACATATCCAAATATTAATCAAAACATGTTCATACACAAGTGTAAACCACAGCATATAGACCAAACATATAATTCGGTTATCATAACTTAGCAAAATAGCATGATTCCAGATCATATTCATCATATATAATCATATTTATATCGTAAGATGCATAATGACATGTCTTTTCTTTTTCTTTAGTTGTGATTTATCGACCAAGTGTTGCCCCGAGAATTTCACCCAAAAGATTCTCTGACTGGATCCAGTGAACATGTAAGATCCGGAATACCGTTGGTCATAGGGATCTGAAGATCAACCTTTCTCTGTAAGATCCAAAGATCACTGTGTAGCATACAAGACCCGTAGGTCTTTCTATATCATATAAGACCCGTAGGCCACTCTGTAGAAATTGTAGGTTTCATCTGGTGAAATTTACAAAAACTGGCTACGATGATCACAACGCCTGTAATTAAGTCCTATGAAAATGCATTTATGCAATATACATTTCATAATATTATCCCTCATATAAACATGCGGTCGGGCTTCAATACCGGTTATAACAGCATATAGATATTCAATATTAGATCAAATAATTCAACAGGTCGGATTTCAGTACCGACTCAGGAACCACAAACAATACAATTCATATATTAGATGTCTCTAGTTGACCAGACTTCAGTACCGGTCCAAACAGTTCAATCAAACTATAACATCTCATTTTCATATATCACAGATGAACGGCTTCAATACCAGTCCTAACCATTCAATAAAACATATCATCTCTTTTCCATATAACGCAGATGATCGGGCTTTAGTACCAGTCCAAACAGTTCAATAAAACTATAACATCTCATTTTCATATATCACAGCTGACCGGGCTTCATTACCGGTCCAGACAATTCAACAATATCATATAATTTCATTTCCATATTTCACAGATGACCGGGCTCCAATATCGGTCTAGACAGTACAATATAGCATATTTGACAATAACAAAAAGTCATCTCTACACATATAAGTAAGTGGGTTTAACACTTACCGTACTGCTGTGAGCTCGGTTGGGTCTTAGGTAATTCATCCCGCCTTGCTCGAGAACTCGATGCTCCTATAATGCATAACACAGCAATAATGTTCAATAAATCAAATCAGGAATCCATATATGTTATGATGCATGCTTTAATATTTAATTCTCTGATTTAATTGAGTTTTAAATTCAATCCGTATAATTTTCTATGATTTAAAACTCAATCTCTAAAAGTCTCTACTTTAAAATCATTTAATAACTTATTAAAAATAATTAACAATCTCTATTTATCATATAATAATTATAATTAATAATAATTATAATTATTAAATCCATTTATAACTTTAAATAAACTCTTTAATAATTTAAAACCAATTCATAAATAAAAATCTCTAATAAAACATTTAATCTCTAGTTTTCAGGCTTAAAACGACCTCAAAATTAATTTCTGAAGTCAAAAACGGATTCAAGACGTCGAAATTAGGTTGGTAGGGCTAAAAAGTAATTTATAAGAGTTTCTGGGTCAAAATTATAAGCAAAAGTAAACTTCAGGGGCTAAATTGCAATTTTACCAAAATTTAGGTGTTGGGCGCTCTATTTTCACCAAAACGCAGCCTTCACTGCCGTTTTGGTCACATCCCGCAACTCCCCCGCGTTCTCTCGCGCCCGCACGTGCCTGGCTCCCAAAACGCACGCCTATGGTACCGTTTTGGGGCTTGCCTCCCGCAGCTTCCTGCCCAGAAAATCAGTCTCTCTAGCCTACTTCCCGATGATCGTACGTCCTCCTCCGGTGGCTTTCCGGTGAGCTACGACCACCGTTATCTTCCTCTACACACCCTTTAGCTAACCATCAGAGCCAAATTCCCAAAAACCCTCTAGATCTCAAGATATAAGTCCCCAAAGTTGGCTCATCAACACTGTTTTCCCAGAATCCAGATTTTACCTATCTCTCAACCCAACTTCCAGCCACTTTTCCAACCACCTCCGGTGGTTTTCTGGAAAACTAAAATGACCAATCTCTACACAAACAAACTCTCTATCATCCCATATAGCCTAAACTCACTCATGCTTCACCATTTGGAAGTTATAACCCTCCAAAGTAGCAACCTCAAAACTGTCTTAAACCCAGAATTTTATTTCTCTTTTCCCACAATTTCCAGCCCTTTTCTAACCTTTCTAACACATCAAATAACTTCATAAACATCCTAGGAACATGTTAAAACAATTAGATGAAAGTTTTTGCAAAGATTTCCCTCTTTCTCTCTTCTTTTCTTTCTTTCTCTTTCCTTTTCTCTCTTTCTTCTTCTTTCCCTCTTTCTCTTTTGTTTCCACCTCTTCCCTTGCTGTTCCAGCCCCAAATCTGCCTCTCCAGCTCATGCACACACTTCCCACAACAGGTCCAGCAGCTGCTTGGTCCCTTTTGGTGCTAAATATCACATTTTGCCTTTACACATAACTTAGTCTTTAAGTATTCATTCTTCACTTTCATTTCAATCTTTCAATCTCAAATTCCAACCTAAAAATTGAGTCCAACACCAATTTTAAAAGGTTTTTGGTGTCAAAATAATACATATATATGACGTCGTTGGAAAATTAGGGTTCCAAAACTCTTTTAAAAATGTTAATAAATATATATTAACATATCAAAATCATTTACTTTAAAAATTGCGCGTTTCCGACATTTTTCGGTCATGCGAGCCAAAAACCCTAATTGGCTCCGTTTATGTCTTTCGACGGTAAACGAACTTAAAAAATAACTTATTTAACATTTCTATTTCATTTATTGCCATTTCCAAATCATATAATTCATATTCATGTCATATTTCATATCAAATGATAATACATGTTAATTAAAAGGGGTAATTACATGATCATGATGTAAGCCAGGAACCACCAAGGCTAGCTAATGGACCTATTACAAGGAATATGGCTAGAAAATATCAAGCTAGGCTGAACTTATGGGCTCAAGGAGAGGTTTCAAGAAGAATCCAAGATCAATCAAGCATGCTAATGG